>JAUYWI010077142.1:0-13633 GCA_034780595.1 Parotoplana pacifica
CACTACACTACACTACACTACACTACACTACACTACACTACACTACACTACACTACACTACACTACACTACACTACAGACAGTTTCAGATAATTTCTATAAACCCATGCTTGAGAATGATAAACAATGTTAACGTCCATTTTAGAAATCTAATTTCAAAATTTATATATTAAAGTAAATAGAAGCGAAGAAAAGTTTAAATTCTTTTGTTTATTTGCCCAAACTTGGTATTGATTTCAATGTTTATTCATTTTGCAAAAATAAAATTTTAATATAAAACTAATGTTGTACATGTCATGTGTTTGACTTTCAAGATAAATAAATACTATACATGGCAGTCATCAAAATGAAATCTATAAAATATTGAGATAAAAACCATATTTGTATTAATGTTACTATTTCATATCGCTAGTTTAACTACTTCTGGTAAATTTGGTTTTAATCAGAGTTTAATTATCTCCTTGTTAAAAATACATTTACTTAGATCCGTTTGAATAATTCATAGCATATCACATATAGAAATCATCTTAATCTCATTGTCAAGATGATTTGAGATGATCATATTGTTTTATTCATATGACCTATTATTGACAAATAGACATATTTAGAAATATTCTGTTGAAGAGAGTAATAAAATACATCTTAATTAAAACAATTTTGGAATACTTTGAAACTATTTAGAGGAAATGCAGTTTTAAATGTTGAGATTTAAAGATACAAATTGATATTACCTCCCCTAAACATTTTTCAAAAAATCTAATATTCTTTAGATTTTAATAAATTGTCTTCTTTTGAGTTTTCAAGCTGACATTCAACTACAATTGCAAAATGTCTTAAAGAAAACGCCACACATGTTGAGTATTGTATAACGTCTTTAGGCTTGATATTTATTTAATAGCCTAGTTCAATGTTTGCAGGTAAATGGGCGAGCATCTTTATTCAAGGTTTCCATACTTGTTCATGTTTCTATTCTCTCTGTGTTTACTTATGAAAACATAATTTCATCTAAATATATGGATCTGGTGGTATACCTACATATTTAGTAGAATGATTTGTCTCCTAAGGAAGTAATTTTGAGGAGATTTGAAGAAATAATCATTATATTTTTATTAATTTTATTTGGTGGTGGCATCGTTGAAAATAGATTTATCAAATTTCCTAATAAACAAAAGTGATAATAACCTGACCCTTTCACTTTTATATAAGTTTATCATATCAATACCAAATTCAATCTATTTCATTTTATTGATATCTAGATTACCTAATTACTACTATTCACTAATATTTAAAATAAACGTATGCATTTCTAAGTCCTGACTATTAGATTTATTTATGCATGTATATTTATAAAAGTAAATTGCAAGTTGCAAGTTCAAATGCATCAATTTAAACAGAAAGATTTCGAATTTATTATTAGTCTCAGAACTATTCACTGTTTCCAAAGATTTGGTGATTTTCTTGCGAAATGTAGAGAATGGTAACTTTTCTGTCGCACAAATATTCCTATGCTTCCATGGAGTCACTCAATGTATTTTTCTTATGCTGGAAAAATATCGGTGAAAATTAGTTGCATCTTTTTGCTTCAAATTCACACTACAAATCTAAATATCTCATAAAGATTTTTTTGAAAATTTCAAATTATTTGGTTAATCGAAAGTTTAATTTTGTTTATCCAAATAATTTGAAATTTTCAAAAAATCTTTATATCTTTAGATCTGTAGTATGAATTTGAAGCAAATCGATGCAACTGCTTTTCACCGATGTTTTCAGCATAATAATAATACTATCAAAATGTTAGTTTCGATTAACCATATAATTTGAACTTTTTAGAAAATGTTTATGATATAAAATGACATAAGAGAAGTAAATTTAAAAAATCGTAGATTAAGAAGAAAAATGAACTGGAGGAAGGTTTTTATACATCCACGTTTATTCATTATCGTAAAATCATTATCGTAAAATTACTTTATATCATCAGACTTTAAATTTGTTATGTTTACATTAATTACGTGAAATTAAAACAACTATAATAAAGCAAATAATAAATTAAACAGAAAGTTAATTTAACACCTTCAGAAAATAGTTCCAAAGTTGGACAACGATCTATTCAATAAGGGGTTAACTTGTTTTTAGCTTCTTTTATAGATAAATTAAATCTATTGCTATCACTGTCAATGATCTTAAATTGTTCGAAAAGTTAAGCACCACTTTACACTTTTCACAATTGTCCACATGGTCAGCTATTGGTCCCAAACGATTGTGTTCCTTGATTCTTGTAGCTAAATGTCGACGAGTTTGCCCAATGTGGGAGCAAGCAGTCTTGAGACTTTGTAGACGACAAGGGTGTTATCTTTCAACGAAAACATTGAGCCAATCTTTGTTGTTTTGATTGGTATGTTTCTTTTGTTGCACAATGTTTTAAGTATTTTGACCAGCTGCATGGATTTGAAACCAAAGAATGGAGAGTGAAAATAGAAGAAAGGGTATCATTATTAGGATTAAAATTTAGAATATCGAGAGAAACTTTTTGAGACAAAAATTTAGAAATAGTTTTATTAATAAAATATTTGAAAAGGTTTTAGACTAATAATTGACTTCATGATTGAATGAGTACCAACTAGAACACACTTTAAAAGCTTTGTGCAAAAAACATTGAATGAAACCTTTTTTCCATTAAATAGGTGAAGTTGACTTATAATTTAATAAAAGGTTAGTACAAGTTAATTTGCGATAAACAAATGTATTAATTTTATTATCAAGATGATTAATGTTGATGATATTTTTAGACATTTGTAGTATAAAGTTGAAATGAATGCATACAACTTTTTTCAATTATCCAACATAAGAAAAATACATTGAGTGATTCTTTTTAGTGACACTTGGCCCTGGAGAAACATGGACCATTTGTACAACACAAGACTTGTCTACTGTGCATGTATTGAATTGTATTACAACAAACCCACAAAACTTTTGGAAACGATACTATGTTTAAACCTCTCTTAGCTCCCGGATTGTCAATTTAAGATAAACGTAAAAATGCATATTAAATTTAAATTAAATAAAATAAAAATCGATAACTTCTAAAAAGATATAAATTTTTTTGACTGCGCCTTTGTCATATTATTGAATATTCCAAAGTATATTGCAAGTATATTAGATTAATGGAAACTATTTTTAAAAAGAATCGCGTGTCCTATTACATATATTAATATTTGTTGCTAAAATTGTTAACATTTCTTAAAATGTTACAGGATGTTCAAATAAAAGATGCTTGATGTACCTAATTATGTTTTATATCAAATGGTCTACACAAACTTCAATAGGAGAATAGGTATATCATCATCAACAAACAATACTGTTCTTTTATAGCTTTGAGATGCTTAATTTTGAATGCCAACTAGTTTTATAAATGTTAATTGGTTTAAACAATTCAGAGCTATCATGATTTATATAAATAAAACCAGGCTATTTCATTTTATAAAAATGTAAAAAACAGTTTAACTGATCGCTTTATTAATATGGCCTGTTTTTTGCTAACTATTTAATTTTCAAAATATATACAACATAAACTTTTGACAATAAATTCTTAGTCTATTTATCGATAACTTTTCCATTTTGAAATAAAAAGATAACAAGTTCAAATTGAAAATTTAAAAAAATGAAAGCACTAACAAAACTGTTTGTTCTACTTTCAGATCATATAATTTACTAATCAGAGATTTGGCTGGTTTTGAAAGACATTATCCAGACGAAGATGGAATAAAAAAGCAGCCAGTGTAAGTCGATTTTTAAGAAAATTAATCTTGTAGGTATTGTAAAATTGTGTTATTTTTATTTGATGTTTTTCCAAACGTTAAATTGTAAAATTGATTTTCCTGACGGTTTTGCATCCTATATGTTATAAAAAATGGCAAGCGTTAGTCAAAATGCATCCACTCATAAGTATGTTATCAAAATATATCTTAATTTTTTTTTCAATTATGTATGTATACATAATATAGACTATTGAGTAGTTATTTAGAAATAAAATAGAAATTCGCATATAATCCTGGTTTTAGATATACAGACACACAGAGACACAAGATAATGAGCTACACTCAAAAATCGTGAACCTCTTTCAATTTTGATAAGGTATTGTTAATTTGAGTAGGACTTAGTCTGTGCATTAAGTTTAGATCCATTCACGAGACGGATAATTATCTAGGTCAGGTTCATAGTAAAAAGTTGTAACAAATAAAGTCGTAATGAATTTTTGTGGTAATTGAAAAGTCGCATCGAAAAAATAGTACTGAAAAAGTCGTATGAAAAGGTCGTATCATTAAATTAGTCATAATTAAATATTCGTCATATTTAATTAATCGTAATGATTAAAAAGAAGTAAATATTTGTTATACAGAAAACGTAGTCATTTTTAATAAGTCTTATTGATTATTTAGTCGTATTTATATTCCATCTAACTATTTAATTACGACTTTTTAGATAGACGATTATTTAATTAGGACGATTTTTTACAACTTTTTAAAATACGACTTTCTCAATACGCAAATTCAATAAAAAAATTAATACGACTTTTTCAATTATCACTAAATTTATTACAACGTTTTACTATAACCCTAGCCCAGATAATTATGCGTCCCTTGAATGGATCTAGACTTAATGGAAAGAGACCAGGTCCTATTCCAATTAACACTACCTTATCAAAACTTAAAAGATCCTCACACATTGTGGTGTTGAGGGCAACAATATGATTACTTAACACCTAGTTGTTAAAAATACAAAATATAGATCGAGTAATGGAGAAGATAAAGCCAATCAAATGGATGGAAATATATTTCTGTATTAGAGTTACATTTCATAAAAACAATTTTTCATTTATTTAGAGATTACAGAGTGTAAAAAGGGTCACGCAATATTTTTAAGAAATTTATTTATTGAAGCAGTCATAAGAGAATGCAGTAAACAGCACATCTTATCTTGCCATGCAAGTTATGCCTCGAAGAGTGAGACCATCATTTTTTTAGCAAGCTGTCTGATGGTGCAACAAAATGTGTGACAGTGGCTTGAGGATAATTTCCCTAATGCATGGATTGGAAGACATGGTTGGTTGGACTGACCTAGACGATTACCTTATCTCATAACACCAGACTTTGTGGGAATACTCAAAGATAAAGTCAACAGTATGAAACCACAAACAATCCACGAATTATGTGTCTGCATTCAGGATGCCATTCAGACTATCAGTCCCTAATTGTGTAAAAAGATATGCCAATCAGTTCCATCTTTCCTTCGCTTATGTATAAACAAGGATGGACGGTGGCAATTTTGAGCAAGAACGTTAGTTTAATTATGTACATTTTAGAATGCTATACAACATTTGTTAATCTGTGACTTAAGTGTTCTATTATTCTTTATATCCCATGTTTATACTTCATATAATTGCTTCAATAAATACAGGTTGTTCCAGAAGTGCGGTGTAAATCTCTCATTAATAAATATTAATTGGATTTGTAACGACAGTGTTATAATTTAAGCTTTACGTAATCTTAATTCAAGGTAGTGAGTGGAGTTAATGAATTCAATGTTTAGAAGATTTTTTGTCAGAGAAGAAGGTAAATGTAACAGGATCACTGGTTGTTAGCTACTTTTCCTAATGAACATGACAGAAACAACACATTTTTCAGTGACGAATACGCTTTGTACTGTGATGGAAGACACAAACCAAAGTTTTCTGACCTAAGGACAATCCTTATTTTCATGAATCAGTAACTTTGTATCCTCTAAGAGCTGTGATCTGATGCGCTATCTCAAGCAGTAATCTCATCGGCCCATTTGTCTGTGAAGGTTGCATTACGGCTGTGAGCTAACAGGATTTTTTAAGGAATGACTATATTCCACAACTAGGGAGGTTGAATATTGCAAATCCGATTTTTCAACAAGATGGTGCACCTGCGCACACCGCAATATCAATACGCCAGTATCTTTCAGAAGTTTTCAAGGAGAGATGGACTGAGAAACTTAGACCAATCCCATGGCCTGCATGAGTCCGAATCCAAATTTTACTACTCCAGATAATGCCTTATGGGGTATTTTGAAACGCAAAATTATTCATGCCAAACCTGACGACCATACAGCATTTGTTACTCTCGCTGAGTAATTTTCTGATAAAACAAATGACAATAAGAATTTGTTACGGATGATGTCTGAGCGAACTTGGTGGAGAATTGCACTTAATATTGAGTTGGATGGTAAGCAAGTTGATCCGTATGACAATTGATTAATATTTGTGATGTAGTTATACTCACTGTATTATTGTGTTATCTTATTATTTATGTTCTGTGATGTTAGCTAACAAATTTCATGGATCAAATATTGCTTTTAATTTATACATAAAAATCTAATTGTAAACTCTTTAGGACAACTTAGTAGATAGCTACATATATCTCAAGAATTATTTATATGTAACTATATTGAATTAATTTGTACTTTTAATTACAGCTTAGAAAGTCGACCTAATCTCTACAGTGATCTTCATTTGCGCGATTTGGTGATCATTGCCACACTTGGTGTTGGGGGATTTGGTAGAGTAGAACTGGTAAGGAATCTGAGTAGTTATAGTCCCATGGATACCTACAAGTAATGATAAAAAATATAACTTTACTATAACACTGAATAAACACACCATAAGCACAATTATTTTTTTTCTCGTTATTTTAATTTGGGATAGATTACAAAGATATATGTAGGTACAGCAGAGATGTGTCAGTTCTTAAAAATGCTAACAATTTCTGGGGCTTCTGTGACTTATTATAATAAAATAACTATAAAAATATCTGGTACAACAGCTATACAGAGGTGGCAATAAAATTTAATGTTTTTTATCATTAGTAAAATATAATATGATAAAATTAGAACAATAAGTAAGTACAACAGTTAAATAATGTTAAATAATTGTTGAGAGGACACAAGGAATATAAGTTAATTTAAATGTTCAAACTGCGGTCCATCTTGTTCTATGCACTTGTTACATCACTCCAGAATGCTACAGCAGACATGGTGAACTAATCAGAATGTATGTATGTACGCCTTCATAACATTAAGCGTCTGTGAGTTCTTTGAAAAGACGTCATTTTTAGCAAAGTCCCATAGAAAAAATGTATTAGGGTTAGGTCCAACGGCCTTGCGAATCTTACTATGGAGAGTATACTAACTTTGCGACATCCTGTATATTATAAACAAATAACTAGGTAGCCATAAAAATTATTAAACAAGTTTTTATTCAGTGTAAGATCTTGGTAGTATTGTTTTAATAGAAATCTGATCGTCTAATTATATGCATACAACAAAGAAAATTTTATTTGATTTTTGACCGTATTAGCTTACCATCAATTCTTGGTGTCATTCAAATGACAAGCAAACGTATCCAAGATTAACTCTGCTTGGTTTATTCAGAGACCAGGAAACTTTCCACCAACCCTATCGGGCAATGATGGCGAATAACGTGATGTAAAGCTGTTCCTTTAATAAAGCAAAATATGAACTATATTAGCTAACAATCGTTTTTTAAATTAACTCGATTTCACTGTTTTTTAAATTAATTATTTTTGTGGATTCATTAGATTACTTTGGCTGTTCACAAAATTCGTTTTCTTTTATTTAATTGCTTTTTCAAAAGTAAAAGCATCAACAACTATTGCAATTTTATTTCAAATCATCTGCTCAGATTTCATGTGTCATTCAATCTGTACTTTAAGTATAAATTGGCTTTCAATTAATTTTCTTGTTTCAAAGCCCTGCATTTCAACATGTATTTTAATTTCAAAGCTTCTATAATTTGAATGTTTTAAATATTCAAATTATATCACAGGTTGTTACATTTCTATGTCTAATCAAAATGATAGAAAGAAAAACAAGTCGCACTATTTTTTGTTATTATTAGATTTATGATTTCAGTAAACTGGTTTTGTCATTAATGATTACCATAATTGATATCAAATTAATTAATCCGTTTCATGCAGGAAGTATGACAACCGGTTTTATGTTGCCGTTATACCACAATGAGAGAGATATGGAAAATATTCAGCTGCTGTGATTATCGTCAAATCCTTCAGTAGAGTTCCAATATTGTTTTCTATATTAAAGTTCAAGTGTTCAATTATTTTATTCATGGTACACTGTGATACACTGTGGACAGTATAATTGATTATGGAACAACAATAGTTCATTTTGATAGAAATATCACTGTATTAATTTTTAAAACCTACAATTAATTATTGATAAATTAGTTAGGTAAATATAGTATAAATAACAGATAAAATGCTTAGAGAAAACAACAATTCATACTAAACTCAGTTATGTGGGTATTATTAATTGCTGAAATAAACATGTGGATTTATTTTATTGATTTCTATTGAAGTGCCTAGGATTCTTTTATAAAATATAAGAATGTACATTCTTTATGGCAGATTTTTATTTTCTTAAGCTTATGTACCTATGGTAATTATTCTATAAGTATTAATTTATTAGGTTTGTATTGGTGATGACAGAAGCAAATCGTTTGCATTAAAACGTTTGAAGAAACAACACGTGGTGGATACAAGGCAACAAGAACATGTTATGAACGAAAGAGACATTCTTTTAGAAGTTAATTCAGATTTTATAATTAAGTAAGTTTAGAATAAATAAAATTAATCTTTCTTTACAAAACTTATTAAGTGCAAACATGCTGAATAAGAAAATGATCAAATCATTCAAAACTAAAAGTAAATAATAAAAAAATATGACATCACAATCAGATTTGATTACTTTGAAAGCAAATCAATAAAATCTATTGATTATTTAAAAGGGAATTAAACTTAAATTTGGTAAGTAACCAACTAAATAGTTTCAAACTACCAGTTTCGCTATCTTTTCAAAAATATTTAGCTATTTTAAAATGATATTGTTTTTTCTAGATGGATACCTATTTATGAGTAGGTAGGTATTTAGCTAACAGGACATAAATCTACATATTAACATATTAGTTATATGTAGTTTTATAATTTTGTTTTAATTAGACTATACCGTACATTCAAAGATCGAAAGTACTTGTACATGATGTTGGAAGTCTGTCTTGGAGGAGAATTATGGACCATTCTTCGAGACCGTGTGGCCTTTAATGACGCAACGACACGATTCTATACGGCATGTGTAGTGGAAGCTCTGCATTATCTCCATAGCAATGCCATTGTTTACAGAGATTTAAAACCTGAAAATCTTTTATTGGATGACAGAGGTTATTGTAAAATGGTAAGTGAAGGGTCTATGCAGAGTTATGTAGCTCCAAGTTTGTCCAAGTGAACATTCACCATGGTATTTATGGATCTCGTATTTTAAAAAGATTGTATCTCTGACAGCTTGAGTTAAACATTTACCTAGTACTTTGACATTGAGTAGTTTTATCTTTTAGTTCAGTTTACTTTTTTTAGAAATGAATAAGTTTTGAATTCTTATTTTAGACAGATTTTGGTTTCGCAAAGAAAATTGGCTTTGCACGCAAAACATGGACTTTTTGTGGTACACCTGAATATGTTGCTCCTGAAATCATTCTGAATAAAGGCCATGATTTTTGTGCCGACTATTGGTCTCTAGGAATACTGATGTTCGAACTTCTTACTGGAACGTGAGGATTTTTATTATCAAATGTTGAATAATAATTCTCATATACATTTTGGAATATATTGAACCACTTTGAAATTTGATAGTCAACATTTTAGTAAAACATTACAAAAATTAATAAATAAATTGCTTTTAATCATAAATAACTTTGCCCACAAAACGAGAAAAGTAAATACTTTCCAAACAAATTCATCAAATATCAATTAGAAACTTAAGAAAATATTACAGTCAAGACATAAAATAATGAATACAAATTCATAAAATTTTATCTGTAAGTCGCACCATATTTCGGGCTTATAATTACAAAAGAACAATTTAGCATCACGTTTGAATGGATAACAAGTGTCTATTTATAAAGCTAATAAAGCATTATTTATAAAAAATTTAGATATATTAATCAGGGTAACAGGGAAATTAATTATTTTGACTACTAATAAATACAAAACAAATTGCCCAAGTAAATATGTATTAAAATCCAATGGGCGATATTTTTAGACTATTTTTACGCTTTAGAATACAGAGACCATGTTAAGTGAAATAAAAAGTGTTTGATGGTCCAAAAATTATGTAGCTTTTCATTTCAGAGTTGTTAATTAAGAGTTCTTTCATGGTGTTTATTTTAGACCTCCGTTTAGTACTTCAGATCCAATGAAAACGTATAATATCATCCTAAAAGGCATTGATGCAATAGATTTTCCAAATAAAATTACAAGAAACGCACAAAATTTGGTAAAAAGACTTTGCAGGTTGGTAACTAATAGTTTCCTAAATATCATTTGTTGTTATTACCTACATAGTCATTTTATTTTAAATTTTTTCATTAATTCTCAGAGACAACGCTACTGAACGTCTTGGTTATGGCAAAGGAGGTGTACTTGAAGTACAAAAACACGTTTGGTTTGAAGGATTTAACTGGGAAGGTCTAAGAACCCAAAGCTTGGAGCCACCAATTGTATCTAGAGTAAGCTAAATGCACTTGTTTTATACTTAAAACATTTCCTTCTATTTCATTCTAGCTAAAGGCGACAAAAATAAATTGTCTAATTTTCAAGGTCCCCAAGTTTTTAGTCTAAAACCAGCTCCCACGTGAGTTGAAGTGGATTGTCTAGTCCTTCATATGAACTTTTGGAACCATGTTTACAAAATATAGCGTACTAATAATAAAAATATAAAATACATTTTATAAATTATAGTTTGGTAAATGCAATCGGAAATACAGCATATGTAAAATAAAAAATTTATTGCAGCAAACATACAAAAATTAAAAATCTGGCAAGCCTACTAATAACATGGAATTGAATATATTCTAACCAAAAGAAGTGTAAAAGTATGGTTTCAACAACAAATAGGTAATATCCTTTCAAGATCAAATCGTCATGTTCTACATCCAAACTGAAGCATCATAAGATGATCAGTCGAGCTTGGTGATTGAAAGTTCATCCAAAAACCTAAAATTGAAAATCAGAAAGTATTTGAAGCTAACAGTCAAACAACAGTTTTCAAATATTGATTAAAAAAGCAGATGTTACTGTGATTCTAATCTTTCTGAAGATATTAGTACCACAATTTTCTTAAACTAAACAAATACTATTTGCTACTCATAGATATAGTACGGGAATTGACCCAACACTAGATACAATGAGTGGTTTCAAAGTTTAATTAAGACTAAAACCTGTTGGTTTTAGGTATCTATTTATTTTTAAAACCAACCTTAAAATGTATAACCTTTTAAGAATGTTGTGTGACTGTTGTGCACACCAAAAAGTGTTTTAAACTCACCTCTGTGGATCCTAAGTATAGCACCATATTTCTTGTTATTGATTTACTTGTCAATAATTTTATTTTTTAAATTTCTGACTAGATTGTATTACGGTCTTCGATTTGATGGACTTGAGTACTTTTAATCTCTAGGCTGACCATCTTATCATGCTTCAGCTTGAGTGTAGAATTAGATGCACATGATTACATAGTTTTGATTCTATCCTGAAACCATAATTTTACATTTCTGGTTAGATTATATTCTATGCTCTAATGTACTGTCAAAGGTGAGGCAAATTTTGATTTTGATTATATTATTTTTAGTATATTTGTCTGCTGTAAGGATTTCATTTTACATAATGAACAAAAACTTTTGATTACTACCACTTTTTATTTTAAAATTAAATATAAACCTTCAAATCAAGTTTTATAGTTTGAACGTATTTTCATCTAAAAAGCAAGTCAATTATTTATTAAAATATTTTGTTTTAATAAATGCTTACTGCTTCGACAAATTTAATGCTTACCTAATTTCAAATTGATAGGTAGCTTCTAAATCCATTTTATTATTTTTATTTTTGGAAAAAGGACTAGCACCTTTACCCGTTTGATGGATATAAAAATAGATTTGTTTTAATTATTTATGGTACCTACATCTTTATTCTTTAGGTTGAAAATTCTATTGATTGCTCAAACTTCGATGATTATCAAATTGACGACGACATTCCACCAGACGATATTTCAGGATGGGACAAAGATTTCTGAAATACTAAACAATATTAGTTATCTTTCTGTATTTTTAAATTTCGTTTTGATACAAATTAATTTTATTATTTGACTGTATATTATTTACGTATATAAAAAAGTTCTTTTATAGCTATAGAAATCTCTTGAGTATTATTCTCTGATTACAGATTTTTCAAACAAAAGTAGCATAACAATTCAGATTCAGCAAATTATACTTATTTTTTAAATTGTATTTTATAAAATGTACATTAATTTTTCCTGTTGGAGGTTGTATATGCAGGGTGCACACTAAAAACAGATTTTATCTTTATAATAAATTCTAGGTTTTCTCTAAAATAAAAAAAAATACACTGATTGAATAGTTTTAAAAGCGAACGTATTCTGTTTTTTGGCTTTTTTAGAATTAAAATTTCATGGTTGCTCTATTGACCTCTTAGTGCGAGCTTTTCTACATAATCTTGTACATTTGTTATTGTGTAGTTATTTATTTTAGTATTTATTTTATTTTTATTTTTTAGCATGAAAATCCTATGATTTTTAGTGGGTGCCCTACTATTAGTTTACTAAGTCATTTGTATTATTAGCATAACAATATACAGCGCTAAACAAAAAGATATCACTATGTCGTAAAGATTATGATTTCCCTAAACAGTACGTACACCAGAATAGATAGTTAATTTTTAGAAGCTTATTAAAAATATATAGAAAATTATTTTTTTTATATGTAAAATCGTCCCAGGTACCATATTTCAGTGCTTATTTCCATTGTTTTATTAATGAGCATCTTAAAAGTTTGTTTGTCAAGCTGGTGCATTTAAAAGCCAATTACAAATAGAAAAATAGAAACTTTTGCTTTGAGATTTTTTATTTTCATTAATTAATTAACATATCTCTACTGAATTAGAATATGAAATTAGCACTTTTAAATTTACATATGTTATGTGTTTGAAATATAAATGCATATTAACTTTAAAGTGAACTTCATCAGCCTTACTTATACTTTTCATAATGTCGATGAATTTTTTCAGTCAAAATGTTAAGTTGAGTAGGTAAGCATATACTGATTAGGTATACTATGGTAGTAAAATAACTTTTTTTAAATTATTTTTATAGAAAATAGTTACTTAATATTTTGTTGCAGCAACCTCCTAATTGATTTTTGTTTATACTAATTCTTATCTCATTTTAACAAATATTTGCAACTGATTACATGTGTTTTTGTTTGATAAAACCAGCGCCTTTTCTGAAAAACATCAAACTACTTTATTTTGCAGACTTATTTATAGTTGCAATAGGATTTTATATAAAAATATTTTTGCTTTGGATATCCTATACCTATACATAGATTAGTGTTCTTTTTCCAAGCCCAATTTATATCTGGTAGCTAAAAACTTAATGCATAGACTTGTTTTAAAGTTTGAACCAGTTAGCAGGGGTGGATTCGGGGGTGTGTGTGGAGGATGCTCTCGCCCCCC
>JAUYWI010077153.1:0-13632 GCA_034780595.1 Parotoplana pacifica
GGAACTTTTTGATTCGCCCTCGTATATCCAATGACGGATAAATTAGACTATATAATACAGTTTGGTTTTTAGTAAATTAATTCTTACAAATATCTCAATCTGAACCAAGGTAAGGATTTTCCAACAAGTTTATGTATTTTAACAAAACTAAAACTTGGACACTTCTAAATCCCTATTTTCTAGTTTTATTTAATAAGTAACTTAAAATCAGAATTAATTTTAATTGATTAGTTTTTTTAAATCTTTTTGACAACATTATGAACAGGAACCTACTTCATCGCCGTCATGATCATCAAGATCACTATCTTCCATAGCCTCTGAATCGGAATCTTTCTTCTTTTTCTTTTTAGGTTTTTGACCTTTTTTGGCTTTTGATGCTTTCTTTTTGTTTGCTGCTTCAGGATCGTCACTATCGTTGTCAAAATCATCATCAGAAGAATCTACCCATTCATCCATATCAGTGATTTTAAAACTCTTACGATTCTACAACAAAATTAATAAGTATACCAATTATAATTAAAAACTACTTATATTTTAATATTATTAGATCATATCTAATAGGCTTTTCATACATAAATATAACGATAAATTCTTTCATAACATGAAAACTGTAATGTTGAAAAAATACGAATAAACAATATTAATTATAACAAAAAAGGATGTCTGAATAGATAAGAAATTCTTTCAGTCTCATAATCATGTAGGCTATTTTTCAAAAAATAAAACAAAAAACTGATATTACTTTCCAATACTATATGATTAATTAAAAAACAAACAGACAAACCTTTTTCAATTTCTTCAGGTCATCACGTTGTCCATCGTCATCTTCGTCATCAGCATCAGCGTCAGCTTTAATCGATCTTTTACTCTCGGAAGAATCAATGTCATTCTCATCAACATCAAGGCCAGCTTCATTTACTCTTTTCTTCATCATCACGTTAAATAAATTTAAATTTTTGTGCCGCTTTGAATATTCTTTTTCAGCTTCCTCTTCACGTAAGTATCGATAACTAATTTCAGGAGACATGTTATACCTAAAATATCATAATTCGTTAGAAACAAATTAGTAGATACTCAGCAAGGTGGTTTACTAGCTTTATTTCTGTTAATAAACAAATTTGGTATTGTTGTTAATTTAATAGTTTAGTAGCAACAAATAATTTTGAGTAATTGTTTCCGTGCGACATTTATATATACCACATTAACCTGAGGAAGTTGGCGTTGCCAAGCATGCAGCCACACTAAACCAAGAAACAGCCAAGGCAAGATCCTCAAAAACACTGAGGAGATGGAGCAATAACAGAAGACGGGAGCTGCACTGGAGCACCTATAACGGTGTTAAGATCAAGGACCATCCATCAATTACAAGACAAGATGCCATTATCCTGGCCCAATTAAGGACGGGTCACTGTCCCCTCCTAAGAAGCTACAAACACCGAATCAGGAAGGAAGCATCTCCCATTTGTAGTCATTGTCAGGAGGCAGAAGAGGACAGCAAACACCTACTAATTGACTGCCCATGCTTGGAAGGAATACGCCGAAATGTCTTTAGCGCACGGACGATCAGCACCAGCGTTCACGTGCAACAACAGAAAAGTGCTTACAATTTCTGTGGAGGACCGGCCACTTCAGTCAGTGTATATGACAGGATTCTGTCGAACGGCGGAAGATCATCAACACCAACAACTACATTAACTAATTATGGATTTATTGATATAATAACCTATTTTTAAGACAGTTCATTAAGAGCTAAAATTTTCCAAAGATAATTTATTTACCATTCAGAAATTGGATGAGCTTCAAAAGCGCCATCTTTACATTGAAAAAACACAAAGTATGTAGTATTGTCAGAAATTCCACCTTCTTGTGTTCCTTTAAATCGTTTACCCTCTTTCCCTTTACCAGTTGTTAATAACCAAGGCTGGTCACGAGGTCTGTATCCCTTTCTTGTGATTCCATATTTTTTTCTGCGAGCTTCTTCCTTCTGCTCGCGTCCGTATTCACTTCCAGCTCCGAATGTTGGTGTATCTACAATGTCATAAACTGACTTGTACTGACGTAAATTGTTTTCACGCTGCATGACTACATCTTTTGTTTTAGCAAAATCCACTGCATTTGCAGAATGAAAGCGTAATAAACTAAAGCGTCGACCAGGTTTATTAGGAGCTCGAACAATAAATTCTTTTGGAATTTCTGTTGATGTATTTGGGGCATTGTTAACCGAAGTAGAGTTCACATTTTGAGATGTAGTGGACACCGCTTTTGAAGAATTTGGAATAGTAGTAGACATATGCAATTCTAAAAATAAATAATAGACAAAAATTAAAAAGTGCATTTGGAAGTGGTATGCATAAAATGATTATGTGACAATTATCAGTGAATTTTACAACAAATCCCTCAGCTGATTTTTTCACAGATACACCAGGGACATACAGAGAAGACAACAAATCATGATTTTGTTTACTATAATACTTATCAAACTTTAATTGGATGGTCAAATATACAAAACTATCGTCTACGAGTACCAATTCTGAATTTTAATGGTATTGGAAAAACAATTTGAATTTTAACGTCTTACAAAAACTAAAGAGACAATGAACATGTTTTCTTTTCATTTTAAACTGTTATTAAATAATATAATAAATATATCTCCTGTCATTGTAGCCTTTTTGGGGATTTAAATAGCCACCATTTTGAATTATGACATTATAAAACAACTAGAGAATATTTTCCCCTTTAAAATGTTGTTTCATATTTAACATCCAGTTTGTTTTAAAAATACACTAAATATATACAAGAAAACTGTATGTTCATTTTAGAATCAAACTGTATGATGTATAAAAAATTGTTTTCCAATGAAAGAAAATGTATGCTGTATATTGAAAAAGTAAACAAGATTTATTAGTGCGGGAGTTAGGTAGGGTTTTTTGATGGGAATGAGATCCCAAGGTGGGCAGCAAGAACCTGGTAATGGATGACAAAGCTGACGATCAGCATCGAGTTCATCAAGACCAATGTAGTGTGCCTCCCTGCACAATGGTCCCCGGGGAATGAATACATTACAACTGGAATTCATTCGCCAAATGCCTGCACTCCCTGAATATGTTTTCAAGAAATCAATGAATCAACGGTTTTTGAGAAGAGGCCATGGTTGTCTGGTTTATCGAGGTTTCTTCTTGCTGAGAGCTGGCAACATAGAACCTATTGCCAGCTCTAACTATGCAAACAAAGTTTCCATTTTGCAGTGGAATGCTAAGAAGATCGATATTGAGAAGTTCTGCAAGACCATAAACCGGACATTGGCGATTCAGGAAATTGAATGTAATTTTTTTTAACCATGATAAAGTAACTTCCTTAAAAGATTATGATTTCCCTCAAAAACCATATGCATGGCAGAATTACTGGTGAACAAACAAGAGGTGATGTAGCTCTTTACATCGAAAAAAGTATTAAGTATAGAAAAATCAACCACATCATTAAATAGTGTGCTATTCAAGTCCCCCTGAATAAGAAAAACTACAATATCTACAACATTTACATCCCTCCTGTCCGTTCAGACCAGGGAGATGAGAGAAACCAGAACTTCAATCCCTACTATATCTCTTTTGACAAAAAAACTATCGTAGTCAGTGACGTCAATGCCCACCACCCTAGTTGGACAACAACCAAAATGAGTGATAAATTGGGTAATACTATTGATGAACAATGTCAATGGACATATATGCAATGATGAACAATCTACCCACAGGAGCAGAGCAAGATGTATGTGTAGCACCCTCGATGTGATGATTCTCTGAAGATCTAGCAGATCAAATTGAGTTGGGAAGTTGTGGACAACATGGGTAGAAACTATCTCCATATCCTCCTTAATGTCAATGAGTGGCGCCAGATTCCCACTAAGATAAAAACTAAATAGAGCTTCAAAGCTGATTTTGAAGAAATTCACAACCAATACTAAGGCTGAAATGGATACAGTGTAGGACTGTTCTCTGGATGGTTATGTAAAAAGCTTCATTGACCTTCTCTCAGAAGAGCATCCCAGAGGTGGCAGAGGTTACTAAACTTTTCAGGAATGAAGATATAACTAAAGCTATCATGATCAGAAATGATACAACTAGGAAATCTAAGGATAGCAAGGAGAACAGTATTGGATTGAAACAAATAACAGAGTTCAAAATATTACGAATGAAGCTAAGTCTAAAGCATAGAGAGATTATGTAAAGAATGAGCTTGATAGCAACACTGATATGACTAAACTGTAGAGGACCATTAAATCACCTGATGTAAGAAATTAATCTCAGACAGAAGGTAAGGCCATTACAATTACTTCTAAGAAGCCTACCACTTGTGAGACTTTTATCATGACAAAGACAAGGTCTAAGCAGCCAATGTCTCAAGACATCCACATAATAAAATTCGCAATAATGAAATTAAAGTCATGAAGAAGACAAAGAAAAGAACTGAAAAATTCAAATGGCTGGCAGAAGATTGGTAAAAAAATCTGTCTTGAACTTTCCTAGAGAATATATTGTGTTTGCAAATGGTGTTCCTATCCAGACTAATAGAAGTAATCTTACTTATCAATGAGACAACAAAAACTATCCCAGCAGGCAAATGGTGCTCTATTTGTAAAACTGAATATTCTTAGCCCTTCATCTCGGTATCAATGTAGAGAAACAAAACAGCAACAACATTTGTATCTATACTAACAGTTGCTTAGCACTTCAGAAAATAAAACAATGCTGGTTCAAAAAATAATAGCCAGTATTCATGACAATACTTCTAGAGGTATGTATGTCTACCTTCAGTAGATCACTTCCCTCTGCAACATCAAGGGGAATAAAAAAGCAGATGATCTCACAAAAACGGAGTCCAATCTTGATCAGAACAATGTGGCTATTGATATCAACTCTACTAATAAAGCAGCTCACAAATCATAAGGAGAAAGGAACTCTCTTAATAAAAACTTCTCAGAATGGTTCACAATACCTTTCATGACAAGCCAAAGTACTTTGATCACCAACTTTTGAGGAAAGAGGCTATTCATGTTCATCATCCATCAGCTCAGAAATGAGAAAAAGCCCTATCCACAAGATCAAGAGTTGAAGACTTCTACTGCAAAGACTACAATGATGTATGATTCAAGAGGTATATCATCTACTGAGAATGCCCACACTGGAATAATCACAAACATGATATTCTCCTTGAAGTGAGAAGATCAGACAACATCTTCCAAAACCACAAACACTGATATTGGACTTTATAGCATCTGGCTCCTTCTTCTTCATGTGCATCTTCAATTGAATTCAAGCTGCAAGGCATAATTTGGTAAATTTTGATCTCCTGTTGCACAAAATTCATTTGTATTTTATATTGCCATGTTTTCTCTTAAAGATCCAATCTCAAAATAATAAGATATAAACTTTGAATATGCAACATATTATGTTTTTTAATTATTTTTTATTTTCTATGCAGCTAAGTTGCTAAATGATTGCTTTTAAATTCAACTTTAGTAGGTATACCATACCTTACATCCATCCATATGCATCTTAATACATTCTCAAAGTGTATAAAACAAATATTCTTGTAATTATTATAAAAAATATAATATGATTTTATGGCAATGGAATGCAATCTTTAAGTTATTATTTTAAACATACATGCTCCTGTCTGTTCAGCCAGCCCCCACAGAACTAAAAATGTCCAACACCTCTGCAAGGTATAATGTGAAATCATGGATTTAAAAAAATCAAAATCACTTGATACTTTTCATTTAAAATGAAAACTGTTTATTGATTTGTTGTTCCAAGCTGAGAATAGAAGGTTTTATGATTATTATTTATGAATTATTGAGTGGCTACCTACTATGTGCTGCAAATTTATCAAAACCAGGTCTATTATTGTGTTGACTAGTATAGTCTGATTCAAGATATTTTTCATCAGTGTGTTGTCACCAACATTATAACAGCACCTGTAGTATTGGATGAAGAAGTGTACATAGCTTGTGTAAATTGTTTCTGTATCCTTTGTGATGATCATATTGATTCTGATTGTAGCCAACATAATACATTTTTCTCTAGAAATAGTGACAATAAGCAATGTCTTTTGATGTTGTTCAAAAAAGGTTAAGCATATTGTAGAAGAGATAACTGATGAAGATGGCCCAGATGCTAATTTAGATGACAGTGTCAATAATCAGACATATGAGCCTCCAAGTCAAATAGAAAGTCCAAGATGAATCATTTCATGAGCAACAATCTGAACCAGAACTTGAAGAAATGAACATAACTGATAATTTGATAGCTGATGATCAAAGTAATCGAATCAGTATTACTAGGAAGTCAAATAAGCCATGGCCAGAAAGACTAAAGAAGAAAAATGAATTAAGTGAAGGTATTATATCACAAAGACCAAATGATAATGAATGATGTTTGAAAGAACCATTATTTACCCAAAAATAAAAGTGATATGACAAATTTTAAATACTATAAAATTGTTGAAGAAACACATGCTCAAATCTGCAGGTCATATTATTCAGTTGATCTTGATAATAAGCCTTCTTTCATTAGACAGCATGTTAATAAAGAAAATACTGCTGAAAGAATAAATCCAGATTCAAGAATAAATTCTACTTTAAAATATTATGACTGATAAAAATGAAAAAGTACATGTTTGCAAAAAGTGTTTTTACAAACCATAGACATTTCAGAACAAGTTATCTACACTACCTTGAAAAAAATCAATCATCATGAAAATATTGAAAATGAAAATCTAGGGGGTAATCATGAGTCAATGAATTTTGAAGCTTTAGAAAATACCATTCTAGAGTTTATTGAACTTATTCCAAAAGTTCCTGGACACTTATGTTGAAGTTTAGTCAACCCAGATAGATTGTATATAGAAGATGTTCAATCCAAAGCAGAACTGTACAGAATATTTAAAAACTGGTGTTCAAAGAATGAAAAGGAATCATGCTCAGATTGACATTGAATCTCAAGAGAAACATGTCAATGAAAAGGATGTGGTCAGAGTTACTCATAATGTTGCAATGTCACAAGAGAAATGTGAGACAAATTTAAAATATGCTAATTTTAATGTTCAAGCAACTTTACTCCTGCCTAAGTCTGAGAATAATTCTTTCTTTTATGTCAGTAAAATTCATGTGAACAATTTTACAATTGTTGAACTGGTTAGTCACTTGACATATTGTTACATTTGGGATGAAATTGATGGATGTAGAGGTGCAAACAAATATGTAGTATATTGATAATTTAGATGAGGCTGGAATTAAAGAGATTGTGTTGTCATCAGACACATGTGGTGGATAAAACCACAATAAAGTTATGGCATCATTTTTGTACAAGTACATGAATCAATCAATATTGAGTCAATCACTCAATTATTCTATGTGTTGTGTTTCATACACTCAGTAAATAAAATATGTATTCTGTTACAACGTTAAACTTTATTTCATTAAATCATTGTCTTTTTTTATAATTATTCTAAAGTTTGTACAGAGATCATTTTATATAAAACCAAAGATATAACATAACCATAGTAATATCTACCAAGAGCATAATAATACCACATTAACAAACTAGGTGGCTCAGTTAATCTTACTGATGATATTTTGAAAAAGTATAAGTGTGCTACTATGGAAAGCTTAGCTTCTTAAATGTATAACATTTACAACAAAAAATTTTTTTGGGTAGATCGCGAAAATGTTGTCCCGGATTGAGATTCTATTAGGTTGGCAGGTCTGTGTTTGAGTGGTCTCTTGGCATATGGAGGGCTTTTTTCAAAAGATTGCAGCAAGCTGACTACCTCTCATTTTGAGAGGGATAAGGTTGGCTTCCAAGAAGAGAGCATCAGTTGTAGTTGAGCAAGAACAGCCTGTGATATTTTGAGCAGCTTCTCTTTGATTGAAGTTGAGTCTAGGAAGGGTATCCAAGCACCTTGGGTATATTCAATACCAGACCTGATGTGAGTAAGATATAAATTGTGAAGAGTGTTTCTGTCACATCTCCAATTGATACCAGACAGAGTTCTAAGTTGATGAAGCTTGAAACTGCTCAACTGGGTTTTATTTTTAACATGCTCTGTAAAGTGTGTCAGTCTTTCAACGTAGACACCAAGGTGTTTGGTGTTATTTGTTGGTTTGATAGCTTTGTTTCCAATCTGTGTTGAAGATCTTGCATCTTTAGTTGAAGTTGTTAAAACACAGAACTCATTTTTTCAGGTGCAAGAGTCTTTTTCCATTTGGTGGCCCAATCCATGATGATGTTAGCAGCTTTAAGAGTGGTCTATTTTGCATCAGTGTGGTTATTCCCCCATGCTAAAATAACAAGATCATTAGCAAACAAGGAGACAGTTATACCAGGAATAGAAGAGAGTTCAGAAGCTAGATTGTTGATGATGTTAATGGAAAGAATGTGAGAAAGGGCTAAATCTTGAAGGAGGCCATCTGTAAACCAATCCATCTTGAAAGGTGAGTTGGTAAGTATGACATTGTATTTTCTTCCTATGAGAAAGTTGTTGAGCCATTTATGAAGGCAGTATGGAGCATTGAGTCTTTGACATTTGAGAAGCAAGCCTTGTCTCCAGACTCTGTCAAATGCTCTGCCGAAGTCAAACCATGAGGAGGAATCATCTTGCTGGTTGATGCTGAAAATTATCATTCACCTCTTGGACTAGTCTGGCAAGTTGCTCATCAGTAGACCTATGTATGCAGAAACCTGTTTGATCTTGACTAAGATGATTATCTTTCTCCAACTAGTAAGTCAACCAGGTGGCAATTATTCTTTCAGTGACATGAGTGCTATAGTCCTGTAACTTTTGATCACATTGGTAGGTTTTCCTATTTTGCAGACTGCAATTAACCATGCCACAACATTCATGATAAAATACAGGCAGATGACTGTTAAATTTGTCATCTCTAGTAGTTTTGAGTGTATCAGAATTTCCACACAGTGAAATCAATAACATGAAAATGTGGACAGCTGGTTGTTGAAATGGCAGCATTTGTTGGAAATAAACAGAGGTACATAAAACATTTTTAAAGTATAGGTTTATCCATAAAAATAAACATGTGACAACTTGCATAAAACAGTACAACATGATTTCTATAGAAATAATACAATAAGTAACTAATTAATTGTGATCAGAAAAAGTTTCATTCAAAAAAAGTTTAGACAAGAAAATAATGATGTACATCATTAAAAAATAGCTGTACATACTGATCAACCATAGGTGTAGCTCAGCCATTACCAATGCATATGGTTAAAATGTTAATTTTTGATACTATTGATATCTACAAAAAATATTTTTCACAAAAATATTTTTCACAAGGTAAGGTATATATTAAATGTCAGGATGGTTATTTAATCAATATTCAGCATACAGGTTGCTATTTACATAATTATTGTGACCTACAAATTAAAAAAAGCGTTTGGTGTGTTTAGACAGGTTCCAACAGAACTAATGGTCTGTACCAAGTAATGTAATAGTCAGTTTAAATATCTTTTTAAAAATAGACATTAATTGCTTATCAATAATCACAAAAACATTAGAATCAGAAAGTTTTATGAAGATAAATGTGTAGTTAGAAAAAAATTCAATTGATAAGTCAATGAGCTGAAATGTCATTTTTGCTCTGCACAACATGACATCTTTACTTACACTATGCATGCTGTTTTCTTATTCATGTTTACAGCCCCAGCCACCTCTAACGCCATGTCATTAAAATATGCTCACAACACGATCAATATTTATTTCTAGTATATATGCAAAAAACTAGTTGTTAATTTAAAAAAAATTATACTAAATAATTTTAATTATCTAACAAACAGTTTGGTCTAATGTTTTCGTAGTTTTCTATTTTGTTACAAGTACTACTTCAAGTAGAGTAAATTTTGAAAAATATCGATTTTGTTAGAAACTATCCTGCCACTAATTAAAATACATCAATTTATCCCAAGTATGTATACAAAGTTGGGTTAAATTCCGTTTTTTTACATTTACACTGATTTTAGATTCATTTGTAGAGGTTTAAGATTTCAAACCTCCTTAAATGGATTTGGTCAAAATGCGTGGCCACCCCGATAGACTAAATTGCATTAATTTTGTGAATTTTAAAACTATAGTATATATAGTTTTGTCATAAGATGTTTGCCATTTAATTTATACAATATTATTTTTCCATTTTACTTTTAGTCAGAATGACAAATACTGAACAAGATAACCCTGTAGTCAATGATGCTCAATGTGATACATCAAGAAAATTAAGCTTTTTAGGACGTGGGCTTAAGCTAAATGAAGCTGCAGATTGTGAAGAAATAATAACTGAGTTAAACAAAGGGGTATGTTCAGTGACAGTGTTTGAGATGAGTGGAAACACATTGGGTATTAGTGCTGCTGAGGCCTTAGGAAAGGCTTTGGAGAAACAAAAAACATTAGAACGATGTCTTTGGA
Organism: Parotoplana pacifica; assembly: GCA_034780595.1. NCBI lineage: Eukaryota > Metazoa > Platyhelminthes > Proseriata > Otoplanidae > Parotoplana > Parotoplana pacifica. The sequence goes on from JAUYWI010077153.1 coordinate 10,471, forward strand.
GTGATATGTTTACAGGTAACTTACTTCACATTCCTTATATTAATTGTTTTTATCTACTCTGATCAATTATTAGAAAACCAATATCTTATTTGAATTTTGAAATCTAATGCCTTTTGGTCACAACTGATGATACAAATTAGAAACTACTCAGTAATAATTTAACTTGTTGTTTTCATTGTATTTGCAAGGTCATGTGATGACTTTTCAAAAAGTGAAAAGTTTATTTTTTGCAAAAAACATTTATTTAAAGTCACCTATTGATAAAGTTGTTAAATAATTGGTAGCTATACCACTTGTATATTTTCCATATTTTTAAAAGTACTTACTTTTGTCCATTGTGTGCAACCTGAGAGCCAACAATTGTTTCAATGATTAAAAGTTGGTTTTTATATCCCCAGGAAAGCAGCAATAACAAACATTATGTGCGAGCTTGCAATGCTATTGATAGCAAAACTCTAACTAGTCATCGTCATCATTTATTTTTAAAAGGTCGTTTTTTTCCTTCTGACAGGGAGTCGCCGACCCTCATCCTTTCCAACTGGCTATACCAATTTTCCAGCGCTTTCTATCTTCATGATCTCCTAGCATCAGCCAACCTTTCGACATTCTCCACTGACATACTGTTCCAAGTAAAATTTGGGCGCCCTCTTTCAGTCGTCCCTTCCACTTCGTGATTCCGTGCCCTTTTTACACCACTATTCTCTTCCCTTCTTAGGACATAACCACACCATCTTACACAGCTCTGTTTTACCTACCTCTATTATGGACTCTCGCAGACCAAGCTTTTTCATCAACAATTCTGAATTCAGCTTATCCTGCTGCTTAACTCCACATATTTTTCTAACCATTGCCACTACTAGACTATTCTGGAGTTCTCCTGGTATAATTTTAATGTTACATACCTTCCAACGATGAGTCTGTCGCACCAGATCGAAATCAATCTCTGTTTCAGAGCTTCCTAACCTAAAAGTCGCTTTTTGCTTCTTCTAGAACCATGTATTAGTGACAGCCAAGCATGTCTGTATACAGAATTCAAGCAATCTTCGGCCTCCATTGTTCCTGACACCCGTACCAAAACCATGGATACCTTGAAACCCGTCTGGTGGTATACCTAGGTGACCATTGAAATCACCAGAACAATAAAATTCAGAGTCCCTGACAAGTTCTGATTCTGATCTTAGATTGTCATGGAATTGATCTTTCACAGCTTCATCAAGTCCTATCTTTGGAGCATATGCAGACACTATCCTTACTAACTGCTTTCCATATAACATCAAGACCACAACCAATCTTTCACTTATCCTCCTCACTTCCACTACTCTATTACAATATCTCTTCTTTCAGCTGCACTGTCACTTCCAGACCAAAAATGTATCGATATTTCCTGGCACCAATTAATCTGTCACCATTTCCCTTCCACCTCACCTCCTGCAAACTGCACACATCTATCCTTCTTCTCGCTAACTCTGCCACACTATCTCCATGCTTCGACCAACAAGTGATCCCACATTCCAACTACCAAACCTCGGGCTGCCATGTTCATCTGGCGAATAGCCTTCATTAAAAAGAAGTCTTTCCCTGACCTCCTGAAATTTGTACCTTCCTGTTTCTCGTATGCTGGTGCCCCCCCCCCCACGGCAACCTACCGGTTGGATGCTGCCCATTTATTGTGACAAATATAGTCAGGATTGGGAAGACATCTTGGGTGACCTGAAATCACATTTCAACTTTAACATAAAAGTTACTCTGTTGGGGTTTGTGACTCCAGATTACAAAAGATATTCACATGATGATTTTACAGGAAATGATTGCACCACACTGCTACTGCATCAGATGCCAATGAACTTTGTTTCCACATCAATTTCCAATAATTAATACCTTGTTACCGCGAATGTATTTTCATGGTTAAGTTGTTTGGGCCACTTTATACACCAAGTAACTTTACAAACTAGGATTACCAGATTATATTCAAAACAAAAATTGAAAACTGTTTTTTATTATTATTTTATCAGGTAGATTAAAAACGGAAATCGCACCTGCACTTGAGTGTCTAAGCAATGGATTGATTACTGCACAAGCTCATCTGGTAGAAATCGACTTAAGTGATAATGCATTTGGTCCCAATGGTGTGGTTGGAATTACAAAATTGTTAGCTGATCCAGCATGTTTTACATTACAGGTAACGTTATATTTTAAATTTATTTTTAGCATGGTGATTATGAGAATCAATCATTAATATTCTAATTATTTGTTTTGCTTAAGGTTATGAATAAATCACTAAGTAAAAGTTATAATTGGATTAGGTATGTTAGCTCTTTTCTGGAAGATGTTTTGATAATGTTTGGAATTGATTTAGTTATCGAAACGTATACAATTTATAATACCTAACTAACGTTCGATATAGGCTTTGGGACATACGTTTTTAAAAACTATCAAGGTTGCTTTTGGATCCAAAGATTGGTCATATGATCTTTCTTAAGTAAGAATAAAATAAGCACCCCAATTTTAGTGACTAAAACTAAAATTAAGCTAACTACTCTATTATTGTATTAATTATTTTCTTTAATTAACTATAGAAATTACAAATATCATTTGAGGGATTAATCTGAGGCTAACCCGTATGTATACTTGTAGTTCGTATTTTACGTAACTTCCTTTTTTAAATAAAAATTGTATTTTAATGCATTTTTACATAGCTTTAGTTATAAAAAGATCTTCCACGTGGATTTAATATGGGCTTTTAAATGAATTTCAAGTAACTTTATTCTATTTAAGTATCTCAATAGGTTATATTAAAAATAGAAATTATTATATTTTCTACAATATTAAAATTTGCTTAGCAAGAAACTTGCCAATTCTGCTGTCTTCTTTCTAGGAACTCAAACTAAACAACAATGGGTTAGGTCACCAAGGCTGTCGTCATTTAGTAGAAGCTATTAAAAAAGGTTACCAGGCTAGTTTAGAAGCTGGTCAACCTCTGAAATTAAAGAAATTTACCGCTGGACGCAATCGCTTGGAGAACTTCGGCGTGGGTATACTTTCTGAGGTATTTGCTGATATGGGAAGCCTTGAAGAATTGAGTTTACCTCAGAATGGCATTGGTATTCATGGGAAACAAGAAATAACGCAATTAGTTGAGGCTTTGGCTAAGAATACGGAGTT
>JAUYWI010077164.1:0-13630 GCA_034780595.1 Parotoplana pacifica
GGGCAATTGATTGGGTCATCTCGTCCAACATTAGCAATTTCCTCATTGTTATAACCGTCGTAATTCATGATTTTGTATCGATCGATCGATAGATTACTAAGTTTGAGATTAAAAAATTTAAATTTGAAGCATAGATTTATCATAATGCCTATAACTATAGATTATTAAATTTGAAGCGTCGATTTTATAATATCACCATTTAAAATTAAATTTTCTTGTTTTCAAAATATGATTTTAGCGGCGGGATCAACTGAAACACCCTGTATGTTTTAGGTACTTATATATATTGTTTTAGAAAACAACACTATTTAGAAAATAGCATAACACTATTAAGGCACTATGGTATGTCCCTGAATTACAATATTAAATCCCCAAGGTTTGATAATTTTATTTTATAATATACATACAAGCTCTGAAGGAAAGTCTTGCATAGCACAAATATTTCATTTGGATTCTCGGGTCACTCAATATATTTTTCCTATGCTGAAAAAAGGTGCTTTGATTTACTATAAATTTATACTACTATCTTTTCATGATGTTACTAACAATTTAAAAAAATAGCGTTTCCTACGTTCACAAGACAGTTGTTTTCGTAAAATATTTTATTTTATTTCTATTTAAGATATGTGTGTATTTTATGTATATTACTTGCAAATAGAATTGTATTTTATCATAATTTTTATATAATAACATAAAATATCTTTTACGAGAACGTTTTTTTGTGAACACCATTTTTAAAAATTACTTGTTACATCATGAGATGTCATTAGTATAAATTTGAAGTAAATCGAAGCAACATTTTTCCACTGATTTTACTTAGCATAGGAAAAATACATTGAGTGACCCCAGAATCTATATTCAATATTCGTGCAATGAAAGATTTAATTTTCTGAGCTTGTATTCATATATGATGATGACGGCATGTACATTGCTGAGCTTCGGCCGACCCATTTGAAATGATCCACCAAGTTTTGTGATCCTTTGTTGTAGAGTTGACCAAAGACCCAGTATCTTGACACCATCATTTTCTGATGTTGTCAAGATACTGGGTCTTTGGTCTACCTCTTCTACGTCTGTCTTTCATTTTGCTTTGTATTCATATGTACTATGTAATAAAACCATCAAACTTTGGGACTCAATGTTATGATTAAAACCCTCTGGGCTCCCAGTAAACAAAATGAACCTGAATAAACATTTATAGGAATATTTCATTGTTTAAAAAAAGCTTTGATAGAATACTTATAAAAATCTACAACAATGTTACTTCTGAAGTACAGCTAATAAAATTTGGAGTCCAACAAGGGAGTGTGTTTGGATCTATTCTCTTTATTGTATTATTAGATAAATGACATTAAATCGCTTTCCAATGATGGCCAATAAACCTATTTGTAGATGATACCATCATTTTTTATTCTGCTCATAACTATGAGGAATTAGGCAAATGGAATCGATAAATGGCTTTTTGAGAAAACACACTGGCTGCTATTTAACAAGAAGAAAATAAATATCCACTTTAAACTCATAAATGAGAAAAGAAAAATATGAGAATTCAAGAAAATATTTAGGGGCCCATATAATGGTCTGAAATAAAACATTCATATTTGCAACTTAATAAAGAAACTGCAACCAATTAATTCCAATAATGTACTATCTGATAGTAAAAAGTTATTGGTTTACAAAGCACTAGTATTCGCATAGATAAACTATGCAGAAAGAAACCAAATGGAAATAACAGCTACAAAAATACAAGGTAGGTACTAAAAATAATACTGAACAAAATTAAATTATTTAAAAGAAACCAACTACATTATAAATACAAAATATTGAAAGTCGAAGATCATGCATATCTCAAACCTATTTGAAAACAACAGAGATATAATAATAAGATAATATAATTACAGCTTAAGAAACACTCTGAACGCTCCAATCGAAACAAACAGTGCCATGGAATATGCAGGAGGCGCATGGATGCCGGCTATGAGTGAAATAGCCAGAGAACAGATTGAGACGATCCAGAGAAAGGTAGGAAGAATCATACAGGTTGTTGCAGCAGATGTCGAAACCGAGGCAGACCAGGAAAGTCTTGAAGTCAGAAGGGAAGCCAAAGCAGTTAAAATCTATGAGAGAGCACTAAGGAGGGATCGGAAAGATCCACTGTACATTCTGGCCACGAAGGAGGGAAAGAAGAGACTTAAGACCACTAGCACCTATTCTTTTGTACAGAGCGCTGGTCATGTGGTTGGACACTGGACTCTCAATCCAGAGGTGACTGGTTCTGACCTGACTATGTACTCTGAGGAATAGGATGTTAGTAACGCTTATGTTTGGTATTTCTTTTTTGATTTATAAAAATGTAAAATATAATACACTACAATTCAGTGTTTTAATAATGTCCCGTTGTACTTTTGATAACAATGAAACAAAAATGTATAAAAATGATTGGTGATTCATTATTTATGTAACATGTTTGTCAAGTTTTATTTCATCTATTAACAATTTATTGTGAGTGTTAATTAGGACGATCATAAATATTTCCTGTTTCTAAAAAATGAATGTACCCAACCACAATTTGTGGTTTACTCATTGTACCCATAATAATTCTGAGGCTATCTTAGGGTATCTATGTTAGCCATTTGAGGTTTTTTATTTCTTATTTGTATTACTATTTCAAGTAGTAGATTATTTTTGGCAATTTTTTATAAACTTCAACTAGAACTTATAGCTGTATAAGGCATGCTGGGGATATTCAGCGTAGGAGCCTGTCCTCTGGGTGGCAGATAGAGGAAGCCCTCTTAGGGGGGTTGCACCGAATAATACAGAATGTGGTGCCGTGGACCAACATATCCTTAGGAGAGGGAACTTTAATTTCAAACTGTTGCAAATGGTGCTCGCTTATCCTTTTAGGCAAATCCATATACATAGAAGAAGGCCACTTTGATTACAAATGAGTGTGCGAAACACGCGAAGCGCTCCTTAACAAACAAAGGTTGCAGCCAGTCACCATAGAAGAGAGGGATATACCCTAATGTCCTGGCTCAGGTATCAAAAAACAACAAAATATAGAAGAAGTTAGACCACGACGTTTCGATTTATTCCTCACCATGCAATCAAAAACATCAAGTACTTTAGAAGTTATAGTATCTCAAAATCTTCCGTTTTCTTATTTTGCTTCTCTTCCTACATCAGAAATATCATCAAGTTAACCTATTTTAATGCAATTTGAATTACCGAGACTAATTTTGGAGTGACGTTTAAATCCGTTTACTGATTTTTGTGCATGGCAGCAAGGATTTTTTTACAAATTTATCCAATACACAAAAGGTTTTATTGGGTATTTGACCACATGAACACATGAAACCTTAGTTACCATATTTGAACTTTCCGCTGAACAACTATTGCTAGGAACACCAGCATGACACAGCAAAAAGTTATTTTGACTATGTAAGACCTTACTTAACCCAAATATACTTTTAATTCGTATGCGTTTCTCTATTGCTAGGGGCACCAATTTTGCATAGAAGCAATGATTTTTTACAAATACATTCCATATAGCAATGCTTTTTTGATTATTTGACTACATGAAACTTTAGTTACCATCTATGAATTTTCCTTTAACAAACTATCCACTTAGCAACTGTTGTTAAGGCAGCAGTATCGCATAGAAACCATACAACTATGATTTTATGGTTATATCCTGACATTCATTTTGTGTGAGTTTTTTTATTTAGGAACTGTTGTCGGGATACCAATTTTGCAGAGCGCTAAACAAAGTTTGTTGATTTACTGACAGAACTAGAATTTTTTGAAATCATATAAAAATAATAGAAATCAAAGAGCAATAACGTAAAAATTATGAAATCATTTTGGGTAGGTAATGCTATGAATGTCGTGTGTTTCTAGATAAATAATATTTTAAAATATTAGTCCTGACAAAGTCATTGTCTAAATAACTGAAAACAAATCAGATTCGAAGAGTAATTAATACTCTGTAGAAAAATTGAAGATGTTGGACATCTAACACATCTAATTATCATTATTAATATACAAGGTGACCCCCAAAAATATTTATAAACAAGTAATCGAGTGACGCATTTACTTTACTTTATGAAATATAGCTTTCTCACAGAACAGTTGTATTATGACAAAAATCTATACCACTGTTTCTAATTTTTTTTAAATATCATTAATTTATCTAGAAACACAATAACATTCATATATTATTCCTTAGAGAGAGCTAACATCCAAAAATAATTTCACATATTTTAGGGTTGAGTTAACACACTTTTTCACCTTTTGATTTTAATTTACATTATAAAGGGGCTCCTGATTTATTATGGGAGTTGGTTAATTAAACAATGTTTTGTTCATTTATATTTATCCAAATTAAATGGACAATTTTTAAAAGCCATTTTCTATTTTGTTTGTTGTAGGTTACTTTTTTCTTCTCGTGTTACTCCTGTAGTCAGTCTCAGTTGCCTCCTTCCTTCAGTCAGAATTGTACTCTCGATCGTAACGTGCCATGTATTATTGACAGCCGCCGCAATTCACAGCCGCCCTTACCAGCTGCAACGATTGACAACGACGATATTCTCAGCACTACCGATACTGATTCCGAAATGGAGGATATGGAGGACGGTTCGCTACATGATATCCCATCAATATCTTCCCGTTTATCTACACAAACGACAGTCCCTACTGACAATATTTATCCTGTGCCCACCAGTACTTCATGGACAAGTTATCCTTCAATACCTCCTAGTGCTACTACTTCCTCAGTGACCTGTCCTAGTAACATTTCCTCGTCTTCAAAAGCGCCTCTGAATTTCATTTCCGGTCGTCACTTGCCGTCTTCCGGTAATTCTCACACATCTTCTCACTATGTTAACTCTTCTACGAACAATGGCACACCTTACACTTCATCTTCATTACATTCGACTTCACGCCATCGAAGGGATAATAGAGATGAAGTGGGGCCCTCTTTAAGTGCTATCAATACCACATCTGAATCATTCACTAATTTAAGACTTAATTCTAGTTATACAAATTTGTGATTGCAGTACAATTATTATTTTATTAGCTGATAGATTAGGCATTGTAATGTATTTTATTTAACTATGGCCGTGGATTGTTACTAAATCTATAGCCCTAACGAAATCTGGATTTAGATGTTTATAGATCATATTATTTTCCTTTTTTTCTAATTTTGTTTCATAGGTTATGTTCTAGTTCAAACAAAAGAAAACCTACATAGTTCACAAAAACTGACGGTAATACATAACAAAATTATTTGCTAACACATTTAGGAGACGAAGACATTGCTAAATATTATTTATACGTATATTTACTTAAAATGAATATTATAGTCTAAGAGCCCATGAGGGTTTAATCATAATATCGCGACAGAGTTTTGTTTGCTTAATGTATAGATCTATTAGTAGGTATTCAGAAAGCCAATTCTCCAGTGCCCCTGCGTTTTATTATGGGCCACAATGTATTTTCCTATGCGGGATATTACTTCAATTCACTTAAATTTTTTACTGCTAGAAGTAACTAAAACTTTGGAGTGGTCCTACGTTCACGGGAAATAAGTTTTTGTGAAAATATGCTATGTTAATTTTGCTAAAGTTTGTGTCTTTTAGAAGTATATTACTTGCAAATAGTATTGTATTTAATTTTAATTAATTTAACATTACATATTTTCACGAAAACCTATTTCCCGATGAACGTAGGTCACCGCCAATTGTTTTAAATTTACTTCTAACATCGTCAGAAGTAAGTGGTATAAATTTTAAATGAATCGAAGCAACTTCTGGAACCAACATTTTTCTAGCATAGGAAAAATACATCGAATGACCACTTTGAGTGACCCCCTGGGCCATAATAACCCCGCTTGGGCACTCAAGAATTGGTTTTCATAACAAACCGTTTGTTCGCGATTTTATGATTATACCCTTGTGGACTCTTAGACTATAACGAATAAAGTGCATAATTTTATTTGACCATAGATATCTGTGATCAGTCAGTTACATACTATTGATTGATACTTCAGTGTACTTTGAAAGGTACATTTTTCCTGTTTGAATATTGGAAACATTTCTAATTGTAATATTTAAAAATTATGGTGAAGATTAAGAAGATATTTTTTATTAAACATAAATATGCAGAATACAGTAGACCACAGGATTCTATTTTGTATAATGTTTGGAAAAATGAAGAACGCATTTGCTGTATAATTTTGAATTCATGACGATGTTTGCCAAACAAAGAGATTATTTAAAAAAATAAATTATGACACTTGTTTGCATTACTTACCTACCACCTAACCTTGTTAACAAAGAAATAACTTCAATTCAATGACATTTTAATATTGGTTTTATACCTAATCTAACTGTGGTATTTTATTTTTACTATTAAAATATAATTTTGTTTTAGACTTTTATGATAATGAACTATGCCTGAAGTTCACCAATAGTTCCCTTGATTGATATTGTTTGTTAATTTATAAAATCATCATGTAAAAAATTGTGAATATTAGATGACTGGAGTGTTGGAAGTATACATGTACGACTATTTTTGATTGTTTTTTTTGGAAAAATTCAATTCTATAACCCGAATTGACGTTAGTAGAAGTACCTACCTACTTTATAATCTTTATTTTGTCAGAAGTCGATAGTTCATCGAGGTGGTAAAGGCATTTTGCACATGTACCTTAGAAAAATTCATCGACATTTTTTAAAAGTTCTGCAAATACCAATTTTATTTATGTTCTAAATTTCGACTACAATGAGTCATTAGTGATTATTTCGATTCTGGTTGTGTAATCAGTGACATCTCCGATAAATGTTGATGAACTAAATCCAGTTCTAATAATATAATAAAATTTTTGGGTGTTTATGATTTGTTTGTACAGGACAGTTGGTCTTTATAAACCCTAACCAGCTATTTTTTATATTATCAGATCTAAAAACAATAATTGAGCTTAGCCAACTTAGGTTGCCTCAATTTTGATTTTAACTGGTGGGTTTGAGTTCTTGGTTTTATAGTTCATTAACTTTGAGATTTGAAAAATATGAAAAATGGCTTGTTACGGTTTAAAAAAGGCCAGCCCTGTACTTTTAATTTGTATTCTGAAGTTAATTTAGCATAGGCAATTTTGTGGTTCAGCATGTATTATTTCGAAAACCTATTGCATTCTTTCAGAATCTCTTAGATTATTATTACTGATTCTGTTGGTCCATTAATTTATTTTATTGTTTACGACTGTAAAACTAATGACTTTAGAAAAGTGCATAATGATTGTGATTTCTTTTGTTTTTTGTATTCCTGCTTAGTTATTTAAACAGATAGATGGGATACAAACTACTTGTTAACAATTATTCACATTTTAAGGTATTTATTTTGTATTGACAAACATATTACTTTTATTACTTAATGAGATTTGTGAATGAGATACAATGTTTGCTACATAATTATTCTTTCATTAAAATTTGTAGAAACGACTGCTACTAGGTGTTATTTTATTATTTTATGTAGATGCAGTTTCAGAATGTACACTGATTTATTTTTATTTGGATATTTAATACGCATTTTCTTTTTTATTTAATTTTTAATGACATTTTAGTTTCACTATTTTGACAAAACATTAATTTTATTTTAATTTATAGTACTGATAAGTAGAATGAAAAGTTTGATTTAAAATTGAAATGATTTATTTGACCTTTCAAATAATATAACCAAATTGTTTCTATCAGATTGTTTTAGTTAAATTTGAACTTAATGCATGTAGTTAATATATAGAATTTGTAGTTTTAAAAGATTTACGGAAAAATTTATCTTCTATTGTTATTAGTTTTAAGAATGTACTTCTATTTTGTGTTTATTTCTCTATCCATCGTTTTGCATCAGCTGTAGACGTGACTTGTCTGTGCCTAATCTAAAACTTTCGATAGAATTCAATATTCTTTTTTGTTAATTATGTTGATGATTTTTTTAAAGTACTAAAATTATTATGGATGATTTATATAATTTGTAATAAATTAATTGTGAATTATTTATATTCTTCAGACTGTATATTATTTTATTTTCTGAGTTTTACCATACTTCAGATCAATGTACATAAGCCTATAATTAAAATCTATTTCTATAATACATTATTTTCGATACACGTTTTGTTTTATATTTTGATTAGTTGCATTCGTTTAAGTTATGTGTATGACTCATTATATTCTTATGTTATACAAATTATTTTAGAATCAGTCCTGATTTGGTGTTCTCTATATCAATAACCAAAAGACCTATACCTACCCATCTATTTATTTTTCTGATAAATTATTTCTAATTACTCGTAATTTATTTCTTCTAATAAATTTCTTTTTTAATTCTGATAAATTAGTCTCTTTAAAATTTTGACATCGGTATATCCAACATCATCCAAAACACATTTTTTCTTTTCTATGCACTGCCAGGATATCTGTAATCAAAATTTCAGTGTCTATCCATTGTGATGCAATATTATGCCACAGAAAGAGTACCTATTCAGCCAAATACAAAATATGGGTTTTATGAAATGTTCATGTGGAAGTATAAGAAAAAAATTAAAAGTTCCATACAATTTCAACATGTTTCTAGTTGTTTTGACTAACATTTATAAATTAGTCATTTAGAAAATTCATTCTGCTTTTATTTTCAATTGGACTTTTTGTTATGTTTCTGCTCATTGGTGCCTGTAAACTAAATAATTTTTAATAAATGTGCAAAAGAAATTTAAATGGTTCAATCAGATGCTTTTTAAAACAAGATACCATATTTCAAATGTTAACTCATTCCAAAGTGGTCTTAACCCTTGGTAGATAATCCCTTTTTACATGCGTGTTAGATACCCTAGGATTTCATACTTCGTGTGAATGGATTGGGCTGAAATTAGATATACAGGTATCTTATCTTAGAAAGAATCAGTGATAGAAAAAAATCAAGGGGTCAATGACACGTCATATCAGAACCAAAACTGCTTTAATTTTTTTGGACTTGATCGTGATGTCCTATAAACTTCAAATTGGTATATAGATTCACTAGGCACTCAGTACAAAATTCAATTAGTTATTAAATAAATATTGTTATAAAATGAAATAAGAGAATTAAATTTAGAGAAACGTAATTTAAGGAGAAAAATAAACGAAGAAAATATTTAAAGAGCCATGTTTAATCATAAAAAAGCGACTAGTTTCGTAAAATCAATTTACATCATCAGACTTCAATTTGGTACGTTTACATTAGTTATGTGAAATTAAAATTAAAATTAAATTAAATTAAATTAATAAATTAGAAAATAATTTAGACAAAAAAAAGAGGAGTAACAGATAGTTAATTACACACCTTCAAACAATAACTAGTTCCACAGTTCACCAATGATCTATTCAATGAAGGATTAACTTGTTTTATATAGATGGCTTCTTTAATAGATAAATTAAATTTATTCCTATCACTGTCGATGACCTTAAATTGTTCGAACAGTTGATTGCCACTTTCACATTTAACACAATTGTCCACATATTCAGCTATTGATCCAAAACAATTGTGTTCCTTGATTCTTAAAGCTAAATGTCGTCGAGTTTGCCCAATGTATGAGCAGTCTTGGTCATCAAGACAAGAACATTTATAGATGACATTAGCTTTGACAATTGCAGGTGTGTTGTCTTTCAAAGAAAACACTGAACCAATCTTTGTTGTTTTAAAGGATATACTGATTGGTATGTTTCTTTTGTTACACTATACTTTAAGTTTTTTGGCCAACTGCATGGATGTGAAACCAAAGAATGGAACAGTGAAAAAGAAGAAGGGTAGGAGTTGTAATGTCTAGAGAGAATTTTAGAGACAAAATGTTGAATAGTTTTACGATCATCGACAGTGATAGGAATAAATTTAATTTATCTATTAAAGAAGTCATCTATATAAAACAAGTTAATCCTTCATTGAATAGATCATTGGTGAACAGTGGAACTAGTTATTGTTTGAAGGTGTTTAACTAACTATCTGTTACTCTTCTCTTTTTTTTGCGTGTGTCTAAATTATTTTGTAATTTATTAATCTTATTAGATATTGTTGTTTTAATTTCTCAGAACTAATGTAAACGATCCAAATTTAAGCCTGACAATGTAAATAGATTCACAAAAATAGTCGCCTTTTTATGATTAAACATGGTTATTTAAATACTTTCTTCTTGTTTATTTTTCTCCTTAAATTACGTTTCTCTAGATTCAATAATTGTCCGAGACGCGTTAATATAAGATTGTAAAATAAACTAATACTCTTTTTGTATAACTTTCGCTTTTTGTTTATTAGTATGAATCGTGAAATATCAACTTTAGGTATTTTTATTTAATACATTCAATTAAGTAGCTTGGTTTTCATTTATTTCATATCTATCGGTTATATCGTTTGGTTGGTAGTGGCAAACTATTTTAGTCTATAAATAGCTCAACCGATTTGGATCAAATTTGAACAGCGGATTGCTTTGTTTGGCTATTGTAGGTTTAAGAGAATTCCTATTTCTAAAAATAGCTTTTAAAATTCCAGGAATAATTATAAATTCTTGGAATTATCATTAAATAGCATTGTTTGGGAATTGTGACTAAAATCAACATATTTATTTTTAATTACAAAGTGTTTTGCTATTTTCATCAAATTTATGGGAAACAACAATCGTGTTCAGTTGCTAAGCGTGCTCAGGCTGTTGCTTTCAGACTTGGCATTAGTCAAAAAGCCGTGCATGTAGCCGTTAGAAAACATGCAGAAACTGGAACTTTCAATGATGCTCCACGATCTGGAAGACCTCGGTCAACCTCACAGCGCGATGATAGGTTACGGAAGCGATTAGTACAAAAACAGCCTTCAGTTAGTCTGCCGAATCTTCAGCAAAAGCTTTCTGTCACTGGTGTGCACACTAGTACAAGTACAAAATCTCGGCGATTGTGTAAAGACTTGGATCTTAAAAGCTACCATCCAGCACAAAAACCAAGGATAACGCCTAAAATGGCTGGAAAGCGATTGGCCTTTGCCAGAGAACAATAAAGAGGCATCTGTAGAACATGATATTGTGAGGCATCCAACAATCCAATTATTGAAACAAACACCCCAAAGTCCTGAATTAAACCCTTGGGATCAAGGGTTATTCCGTGTTTAAGCTGATCGTGTAGAAGTAATGAACTCAACAAATAGAAATAATCTTCATAATGCAGTAAATGAAGTTCCGCACAATCTTCGCAGACGTTATATTTCAAATTATCTTTGTGACCAATCTCAGGTTCGACAACAAATTGCTCCACATTTTGGTGAAAATAGATTTGTTTAAATTCTTTTTAACTATCTAATTTTCTTTAACTCTTGAACTTGTATTTTTAAGCAAACACGCAGAAAAATGGTTTGTTAAAGATATTCTCCATATCCTGTAATATTTATGTTACAACATATAAAAACATGTTCAGGATGATAATGACCTTCGTGATACTATTATTAGTGTCGGGAAAGCTGTATTTACCAACAAATAGAAACATACTTATTGAATTTTTAATAGACCCATTTTAACGTCATAGTAAGTCAAAGATGTTATATAGTTACACTAGACGGATTACTTGTTTAAACATATATTATTGTTTACAATTTAGTTTCTGTTTCTGATTGTCTTTTTATGTTTTTTTAAATATTTTACAGCTTTCTTTAATTATATTTAGTTATTTTAATGAAATAATTACAATATTTTTGAATACCTGCTACCAAATAGAGATAAATATCGAAATATTATAAGCTCTTTATTTTAGATTGATGCTCGAAATGGTGACAATAAATAGTATTTATTTCATCCATAAACTGCATTATAGACCATATATTAAATAATTAGAACTGTTTTCCCTCAAATATTTGAGTAATTTTCATTATTATTTGGCCATTGTTTTTGTAAATCAACCTCTATCAAGAAATGTGGGCCGTTTAGAATACAAAGTACCTACTTACCTTCAACCAAAGACATTATATATATAGTTAACTAATGAATGCGTACAGAATATTATTTTTTATTATCTACTAACATTTAAGTTTTAATTTTTAATAGTTGGTAATTAAATAAAAAGTATTTAATCGTCGCTGTATTAATACTAAACCACACTGAACTTTGCCAACCATAAGCAATAGAATTTTAAAGAGTGCACATTTGTCAAATCTAAGCCAGGAAAACTAGTGATAATATCTTAGACCTAAATTCATTTTTGAAATGAAGTAAAATTAAAGATGGTAAAGATATGAAAATGACTTTCAAATACATCATTCTATGGACACAGAGGAATACAGAGGTACAAGCTCAAAGTATCCCAAAAATATATTTGAAAATATACTTGAAAAGTACTAGATTCATGTTGAGCTCTAGAGATTCCAATTTCAAATCGGAAAATTATTCATGTCAAACCAAAAGAAAAAGCAAAAAACAAATAGTGCAACATTCAATTAACCCTGAATGGTGCTAGAGTCCTACTATCAGGGATATTTGACTTGCCACTACTTATGTTTGTTAAAATCATTATTGATTTTTCTGTTGGTGATATACCAATACTTGCCAATCTGAAATTGGAATATCAATAGCTCCTATTTATCTGTTACTTTTCAAGTAGTATGAACTGAGGTTCGTCTGATAATCCCTAACAAGGGTGAATCCCGTAATGTTCTGGAATCGTGCTAGAGTCCTTGCGATGATCTGCTAAGCCAGCCAGCTTTTGTCAGGGTTAATTCACTAGTACGAAATTTCTGAAAGCATTTTAATATCATATGGTGATAAAATATCTTATTAACATTTACAAATGATTTATTGAAGTGTTTAAGAGCATTAATAAAAAAACAGGAATACTTGGATAAAAATATACTACTTATCTATACTACTCGCAAGTGATAGCCCAGAACAGCGGTTTCTGCCTTGTTGGGCCTCATCAGCCAGGCATAATCACAGCCTGAGCAATATAAAATGTTCGTAAATTTCATATTAAAGCATAAAAGTGAAGAAAATATGCCAATTTAGGATAAAAAGAGAAAAAGTAGAAGTTAATGACAAAAACGTTTTGGAAGCCTGTTTTTTTAATAAAAGGCACTTACGCTGTCAAAGCAGGTCCTGGCCAATTAATATGTTTAAGAGTAATAATTTAAAAAACATACTACTTGTCTATATTACTCGCAAATGATAGCCCAGGACAGCTGTTTGGACCTTGTTGGGCGTCATCAAGTAGGCATAATCACAGCCTGAGCAATATAAAATGTTCGTATATTTCATATCTTATTAGCATTAATTGAAGTGTTCTTGACTATGGCAGTATGTGTAGGGTACATCAAATCAGCAGATAAATAATCGAACAGGAAGCTCAACCATCTTGCTTATTGGATCATATGTAGCCTATATGGTCCCCAACAGTTCAAATTCATTATTTGACAGAGATCATATATACTCCATCATTTAACAGCGGAAACGCAAACTGTTATTCACAAAGGATCCATTCATTCATACTCAATAACGTTGCTCTATTTTAGCATGATTTCATCTGTAAGTAATGCATATCCATTTTACTTTCACACCTGAATTCTGCGCTTATACCGTTTT
>JAUYWI010077175.1:0-13628 GCA_034780595.1 Parotoplana pacifica
CTTACGTTGACATCCTTACACGTTTCCTAGATGATGAAAATCATCCTCAACTCCCTTGGACGCTTCAGCAGGATAATGCTCCAGCTCACAATGCCAATCGAGTTCAAGAATTTTTAAGGAACCGTGGTTTTCGCTGTTCTTCCATGGCCCTCCAAATCTCCTGATCTAAATCCTACCGAGCACCTGTGGGATCATCTTGGATAACGCGTTCAACAACGATATCCCCAAAATTTGTAACAGCTAGCTAACTAGTTGCTACAAATACCACGTCCAGTTGGGAGCATGAGTCGACGCATTGGAACAGTCATTGAGGCCAATAAAGGCCATACGAAGTATTGACACTGAAAATGCATATACCTATTTCCTTTGAAATGATATGATAGTGAATATATCATATGAATACATAATTTTTTAACTTATTTTAAAATAATGAAAATATTTATTAACAGGACAAAAGCCTATTCACTTTAGTGTATACAATACCTTGTTAAATCTGCTGAACATGTAGTAAGCAAGTGATATCTCTTTTTTTATCTTCAATTAAGATTTATTCGTTACGTTTATTTCAAACAATTTTTGATAACATGATTTTATAATTTATTATTACTTGTTCATTGCATTGGTTCTCAGCCAAGGAGGAGGCGCTTGCCAAATTAATGGAAGAATATGAAGCCATATTGAAGGAGAATGACATGCAAATGGGAGATATGCAGAAGACATTCGAAGAAAAGCTTAAAGAAAGCGAAAATAATGTAAGGTTTTTAAGAACATTTTAGTCAAAAGCCATTTTTATTCATTCGATGTGTGTTTTCTATTGTCTGTGTAGGGGACCGCAGAAGTAAAAAGTCAAATGCTTATGGTAATGGAAAAAAAGAAATCGACTCCACACATTACAAACTTAAACTTTGACCCTCAGCTGTCGCATAATATTGTCCATTTATTGGAAAAGGACACCATCACAATTGGTAATGGCAGTGATGAAACAGATCCACCTGTTGATGTACAGCTTAAAGGACCGAGGTGATAAGAGCTATTTATCTACATTTAAAACTTGTAAAAACTTAGTTATTACTTTCTCATAGCCAGAAAGGTATGCTTGATAAACTAGAACAGTTAAATATTATTTTAATTTACTTTTTTGATAAAATGACATGTTTGTTATATGAAGGATAAATTATTGATTTTTCATTTTTCCTAAACATAAATTATTTATAATTTCTAAATTGACGATGTCATTCTTTTAACAGATGTTACGATTTTTCATATAATTTAATTTTCTATTTAATTTAAGAAATATTTTCTATCTACAGATTTCTTTCATTTGAATTTTTAATAACTTTCTATATTTATGAGCTTTAATGCGATTTCCCCATTATGAATATTACTTTCTGTATTGGCCGTAATGAGTAAGATAAGTAAATTAAATTGATGTTAAAACAAAATTTGTTTCTTTTTTAGTATTCTAGCTCACCATGCCGTGATGACAAAGAAGGACAAGAAGTTCTTTATTCGGCCAGAGAATGCCACTTCGAAACTCACACAAAATGGCGCTCCATTGACAACTGAGAGTCAACTCGAGTCCGGAGACAGGTGAGAAACTAATTTTACACTTTTTTATAAAATACTCTTGTTTGTAGTTCTTCTTCTGCTAACACTTTTGGAGTCTGCTTCAAATAAGAAAATATAATACCGAGAAAACCGAATTATGCGCAAAAAATTCTTATTAGTTTTAACAAACAACAGTTTCCATAATTCAACAAAAACAGAAACATATTTTACATAAAAACGCAAAAAAGAAATTAGACATTTGTGAACTTGTTTTCTTTATGTTGCTTTATGTTAATAAATATTTTTATGTACATTTCTACGCTTGTTATTCTGTAACCAATTTTGACCTATATCAACTACATTAACTAGTTACTAAAATAAATGCTATGGTTATTGCGATTGTGTGTTGGAATTCTGGCAAAATATAATCTTAGAAATACACTCTTAGTATTCTAAATAAACTAATGCTGTCTAATGTTGTTTGCATTTTTGCGTTGTCATTGGTGATATCCCCAGTTGCTTAGTGTGTAAATATCCCGACTGTATTCTAAAGGTATTGTTCATCATTAAGTACCCATAAGAGGAGGTATTATTTAAATCTAATAATTTGGAGGATAAATTTAGACAGAACAGAGAGTACACTTCTTTTATTTGGTTGTTCAGTAACTTCGCGTGATCTGTACACTGTTTCTAACACTGAATGGTAGAGTGTAACCAAGGCGTCTTTGGTTCATAGAGAATATATTACTGATTTTATTATCCATGTTATTTAAACAAGTCCATAACTATAATAAATAAATTACATACTTGATTACATAGTTTTTTTGTATAGGCAAAGAATCTGATAAAAGGCGATATTTATATAAATAACCTACTAATAACTGAGATGAATTAGATTTTTTTTTTATAAACTTTATTGTATTTCATATTTATAGTCACTGTCTGTACCTATATATTATGTTGCTACTAGCTTCAAAAATACATAATAGCTGTCACATCGATAAAAACTACGATTTTCTAGAATTTACATTGTACAGAGATAATGGCAAAATATTATAAAATTTAAAGCAGATAGATGTACCTACAAATATTTGTTCTTAAATTTCTTAGGAATTACATATTGTCGGATTATGTATATTTTTATGTGGCGAAATACTAATTTTTAGAATCAAAGTAAAATCACTAAATATCTATTTTAAAATAGCAATCAATATATACCCAAATGTTTTCAAATTGTCTTCATTTCTAAAATAGAGTTCAATTATATTTATCTCTAGATTATTTCAAAATATTGACATGATGTCCTTGATAGTTTTGTCACAAATATCTATTTGCAAGGCATGCAAGATCTACATGCGTACATAATTTTTATATCAATGCCTAGTATGTAGCAGGCATAACGTTGTACAAGTGCCTATGTAACTAAAATACATGTTTGTCCAGGCTGGTGTTTGGCACAACTCAGTTCTATTTGTTTGTTGACCCGTCAGTACCAGTGGATCTTAATGCTCTCACATTTGAAAAAGCGCAGAAGGAATTGGCTAAACAATCTGGATTTGACATGAAGAAGAAGGACAAAACTAAAGGTGTGATTCCTATTTGGATTTAGTCGATGTATCCTAGATCTTATTTACAAAGATACATGTTGTTGGTAATCATTTTTTCCCTTGTCATTTAGATGAGCTTGCTATTCAGGAATCACTGGCCATCTTGTTACCCAGTGTACGTGAGGCAAATGCTATCTCAGAAGACCTGGACCAGCACAAGCGATTTGAAATGGTCATCGTCTCAGCTGAAGCCACTGGTAATCTATCTGGGCCTTCGTTGTCACTCTTTGTGAAAATGAGCGACCTTAACAGTGGCTTCGAGTGGGACTGGTCTCGTGAGAAGTTCCAAAGTCGGATGTTCAAAATGCAAGAGATCTTCAATAACTACGTTCAAGGAAAAGAATGGAAAGTTAAGCCAGTACGCTTTTAATCTATTTTTGCTTATATGTTATCTTTTGATAATATTCTATGCATTGTCACCATTGAAAATCCATGTACTACTATTGAAAGGGGGACAGCCAAATTACTTGAAGGAGAGGCGTCCAGGGCAACCTTAACTTAAAGAGGATGGAAGGAGGATAGCTATTCAAGAGTTTTATGGACCTCCAAATACAGCTACATTTTTATCACATGGGCACCAAATTTTAACACATGATGAACATCTACGTCCGAGGGCTGTAGGTAGGGAGGGTATTTAGAACAAATATGAAAAGTATTTTGTTTGTGTCTCTCAAAAGGGGATAGTGCATATTTAGTGCGACCACTTGCGTCCATGGTTCAACGCCACCCTGTTAAATTATGTTTGATTAACCTTAAATAAGTTCAGAGCTAAATATCAGAATTTCTTTTCCCCGGGAAACGGTTTGAAAAAGCCAAAAAAAAATCCTGACCTTTACTCGACAACTGATATTCTATAGATACTATACAGGTTATGAATCCATTTATTTTAGAACATTCTGCCAAATGATTTGATGATGTGAGTATATTGAATGTTTTCGGTTTTAATTTGTTTTTCTTTTGTTATTTTATGCAGGAGGAAGATCCGTTTCAAGAAGATCTCAATGCTGAAGTACTAATAGGGAGTGTGAAAATTTGGATGAAGCCATTAGCTTATGGAGTAAGTTTAAAACATTAGCTGTATGGGCAGCTGTGGAGATATAATCCATATACATAACATAATACGTATAGAGTTTGATAGAAAGTTTTTAGCCCACCTACAGGCTAACAGCTACTTATTCCATTAACGAATGGTAATTAATTGTATGCTTTCTTTTGATATTTTGAAACGGAAGAATATACCATTATCTTTTTTTATTTGAGTCTTAGGTTGCACCCTGTCCACAGAAATCATAGATGCCGGTCGATATTTTTCTCTCTTAATGTCTAAAATGAACAACAGCAATAAACTACTACTAAGACCTGCAAGCAAATAATCATGCTTTTATCCGATTTGTTAATAAAAAGTTGAATTTTAGCCTTTAACTAACCTCACCAAATGGATTTTCTAAAATGTCTGACATCTGTGAAAAGTAATCTAGTATTCCAAAAATTGGTAATAATACCTACACTCTTACAGAATATCGTTTAAACCAGTTTACTTATCGTTTAACATATTTTTGAACGTGGTAAGCAGAACGTGTAAAATTGATCCTATGAAAATGTCATAAATGAAAATATTATTGATTTTTTCTGCGCTTAAATAAATCCATTTGTTTTAACTACGAAACGAAACATTTTGTTTTGTCCAAATCTGGGATTTAGCACTGGAAACAGCGTTTGACATTTTAAATGTTATTTCCTGTTTTAAACGTTATTCCGTAACGGTATATACCTTCATAAATATTTCTGTTGATAGTTGGATATGGACGAAGAATTAGATATCGTTGACATTCGAGGCAGTTCCACAGGTCAACTGGCTATTTTGCTGACGCCCTGTACAGATAAAGGCAAGCCACTGGATCTCAGTAAAGCCGACCCAACCTGGACCGTAGACAATCCTATGCTCTTAGAGGGCAAGAACCTCAATTTCCTCGTCAACATCAAAGGAGCTAAGTACTTACCAAAACGTTTTACGGTATGTGGCAAAATAATTATCAACCTCTACTTAATTCCTAGGAGATTTACAAAATGCTCCTTGTATAAATCCATGGACTTCAGTACAAAACCCCAACTGCTTAATTGATCATAAGTAGCTTTTAACAGTTACGTAAAATAAATAAAACGAATGGGTTTATTCTGGAAATGATTATTCAATTAATCACTCCGAAAGTTGATTTTTATCTAAAAATATCCATTTTAATTTGGAAGATAAAGCAGTAACTATGTACGTACTAATTCCTACATAAACCGCTCGCTTAGAAGTCCAGGACCAGTTCCTGTTTTATTTTTAATGAAATCGTACTTACTGCTCGTAGTGCCATATTGATTTAAATTAGTAAACATGCTTTTTGATGTACATGGGCAACTTTTTCATTTGAGTTCTGATTGGTCTAACAAAAGGTTGTTTGTGTAGGCAAAAAAAGTTCTCGTGCCTGGTAAGCAGTTATTTTAGTAATAAGGAGAACATGACTTCTATTAATATCACCGTATAGTTAAATAAAGTGAGTTCTATATGAATATAACACAGGAGCCTACTTATTAAATACGTCTTTTTCTGAATTACAGGAAGTTGTGGCGCGCTATAAATTGCAGCCTAGCGACACAGCTATAGAGGAAACAAATCGTATAAAGGACAATAGGAACCCCGAATGGAAACACAGCAAACAATATACATTCAAAAATGTCACTAAAGAGGTACCTAAGTTATTAGAATTTTGGTCTTGTCACTTTTCATTTAGAAATAAATTATACTCAGGAAATATAATTTATTTCTATATTTATTCTACAAAATTTACGTCTACACGATAATTTATGCTTTCTATCAATTAAATAGCTATTTATTATTAAATGTTATTGTGTAATAGGCATACACGCACAATGTTGAGGTAAAAGTTAAATTTAGAACTTTTAATAAAAAATAAGATACATATTAGGAAATTTTTCTTCTTCTTACAAACATGTTCAAAACGTTATCGTTTATTATTCTATTGACATTAATATTCAGAAATAAATTTTATTTATTGTTTTCTTGTAAAACATGATACCAGATAGTTTGTTCTTCAACTACAGAAAAACAATTTTGGTTTAATTTGTCATACATAACGTTTTACTGTATATACTATGGACTACTTTATATGTCATGGAAAATTACTTTATATAGCATGGAGATTTTTATGTTATTTATATTTAAAAAATTATTATAAAATACAATGCTATTTGCAAGTAATGTTGTACATAAAAATGCCATATTTTAAACTTATAAAAAGATATTGTTGCTTATTATTTGAAATTCTCCCAACGACGATAGATTGTCTTATACTGCTGGCTCGGAGTATTAGATATCTTCGTATTATAAAGTAGCACTTTATAAATTTCGTATAAGTAATAATTATTAGTAAAATAAACCTTTAAAATGCTTTCGGTACTACTAGCTACGAATACTATAAGATGTTTCCCATTTTCAGATTGTAGATTTTCTGGAGAACGGCGCATTTATTGTGCAAATATGGGGTAAACAGAAGCCAATTCATTCTACCAAACCCCAAGCGATGTCGTTATGGAATACCCGAATTTGTTTACAGCAATTGCAACAAGCAAAGGGCGAGGCCGCGGCAGGCAATAGAAATGCAAAACAGGTGGACCCAATAAAAGTGAAAAATATGATAGAAATGTCGGTTATGAAACGTAAACAGCAGAGATTGGAAGAAAAATTAGTAAGTTATTTTAAAAGTATTACTTATTAAACAGAATATTCTCTAAGATAGTTTTAAAACAATTTTGCAGTTACATAGTACTGTCTGACAAAGGCAGGTGATTTAGTTTGGGGCTAACAGTCTTCTAAAAAATAGACTTCTCAATTGGATTTAGTATGAGTCAGAAAAATTTAGCTTGTTTTGAACGTTAATCCCCCCTCAAATTTATGTGGTGATAAAATGCCTATCAAACTTTGACTAATAAAAAGTATCTGAATCATTGTCATTTTGCTTTCTTTATCTGATACTACCATTCGATTCGCTTGGATTTTAGAACTGGATGCAACGGGCATTATATCTGGCAGCTGAGCACAGAACAAAGTGCTTGCCTCTGGAACTGATTCAAGATCTCCTCGATGCTCAAGATAAGACTGCAGCTGAGAAAGAATTAATCCGTATCAAAGGTAAACAATGGTAGGTGATTTTGTAGGTGGTTTTATTGTTGATGGCTGTTGGAAGTGAATGCAGTTGTATCAATATTCTAGATTTAACTTTTAGATGGGGTAAAACCCTTGGAGAGATTAGATGTTTGTGCTGTACTTTGATTAGATGAAATTGGATTAATATTGTTTGATGACTGAAATTTATATGTTTAACTGAAGCGCTAATTAGTTTCATATTTAATATAATGTTTTTTTTTGCGGTGGAAGTAAAACTACCCCCAAAAATTCTTGTAGGTAAATTACATGAAAATCACAAAATCAATTGGCATGATGATTGGGATCAACCAACCAATTTTTCTTGTTGAATATTTGATGGAAAAATATTAGCAGTAAATTCATATACCTATGAGGTATCATTCTATTTTAATATAAAATAAAATCGATTTGTTTTTTTTTTGGTATTTATTTCTGAGAAATCTCTATTTTTTAAAGAATACATGTACTGTATGTAAATTTTTTCTAAAATAGATGAAATATATACTAATTGAAGTAAATTGTGAGACTCTCAAATAAAACGGATTACTTATATTGAGACAGTATAAAGTCAAGCTAGTACTGAATTTTCATATTTGGTTGATTTTGGATAAATTTTGTTTGTTATATGTATAAAGGTTTATTTTATTTAGATCTAAAGAAAGTTCACAGATGTCAAAATAGCAAAGGTAAGATCATTTTAGTACTAGATATGATATTTTCCGTAATCTACTATCTCCAACGTTTTATTTTTAGGTGACAGTAGTAGCAGCAGCAGCAGCAGTAGTAGTAGCAGTAGTGATTCGAAAGACGAAAATCGTGAAAATAAAGTTAAGAAACCAAAAACAAAAAAAGCGAAAAAAACAAAACCTCCTCCTCCCAAAGACACTGAATCTAAAACCTGTCTTCTACTATAAAAGCCTTTAATTTATGCTTTTGATTCCGTCCATTATTTCTATTATTTTCTTAGCCTTACTCATTTATATCAATGCTTGCATTTTGGATGATAAAGTTGCAAGAGACTATATTTCCCTATATACACAATATCTATATTTTACCAGTCTCCTTTATTGGCGGCTGACTTAATTGTACCTATTGCATTGCCTAATTTATACATATTTGTATTGTTATTTGTGTCACATACAGTCCTACCCTATAATTTATTTTTTTGTATGATTTTTGTATAATGTAGGCACATAAAGTCACGCAACTCAAAAGTCCCAAAATTCAATTTCTATGATTAATTCTATATTTGATCAATATATTGCATGCAAGAACTATCGACGTGCTTTGACTTTGTTGATCAATTTTTGATGACTGACTGAACACGAAATTGAAGAAGGCTGGTTTCAGCATGATGGCGCCACCGCATAACACGTCTAACGTGATCAAGTTTTATGTGGAACAATATTTTAGTCCCAGAACAATTTCCAATCTCTTTTTTCTTTAGGATCACCAGATTTGACACCAGCCGATTTTTTCTTGTGGAGATGACTTAAGGATCAAGTGTACGCTGAATGAACTGAGAAACAATGTCACAACAGCTATCAATTGCATTTCAAATGAAGGCCTAAAAGTGTCCTTGTATGTCTCTCCCAGTCGGGTAGCCACTTTAAACACATTCTGCACATTTCTGAATACTCTTGATTAATACATGTTTATCGGATAAACATTTTTTAAATTTAAATTTTGAGGGACTTTTGAGTTGTGTGACTATGCGATCACCCTGTATTGTACTATTACTCGTATATTTATTATTTGTGAAGTGCACTTAAAATATTGTTGTTTTTGCCAGCACAATTACTGTATGGATTATTTTTATTTCTTGAAAAACAACTGTGATATACGACATGTATAATTTTATCTTCCGCATTTCGTAAATTATGTTGAAATTCCCTATTTTCTGAATTTTTATGTTCAATTCTAATTATTTTTTGACCAATCAATGTATATATTGCTGATTAAGTTGTTAAGAAGCGTCACTGACTATAATTTAGACGAGAGTATGAATTTTAGACTAGGATTTTTGATATCATTTGGTGATTCAGCCTGGTCTACAAGAGCGATCTCATTGTGCTTTGTTATCCGTTGTACCTGCCCATGCACAAACTGAATTCTGATATTAAATTTTTAACTGGCTAAGTATTACGTATTACCTCTCATTGCATATTTTAGTAATTTACAGAAATATATCTTCAGAATGTTTGGCACAAAATTTGAAATACATTTCTCTGACCATTTGACATTATATAAATTAATATCACCAATTTGTAGGATATACGGAAGTGGTCATTAATTTTTCTAACGTCTAATTATATCATTAGCCATAATAGAAAAATTTGTAAAGAAAGGCTAGTTCTCAAAGGAACTTTCAGATACGATTATTGATATCTTAGTTTCTACATTTATAGATGTATTTAAACTTATTTATGTTGGAATACTTAATGTAATAAGATAAAAATTGGTGTATTATTACAACAACTATTTTTTATAGATGCTATTATGATAAATCCTTTTTTTAAGTAGAACCCTATCTTGAAGTAGGTAGAACAAAAAGGTGTCAGTTATATCTAATTCATCGTTTATTGAGGATGATCTCAAAAGTGCAAATCATCAAATTGCCCATTTTTTATGATAAGTTCTATATCATGTGGTATTTTGATCTTTTTTTTAATGAAATCAACCAATATACATTTTATTTTTTATGCTAATTTGCGCTTATTATGATCGCGCTTTTAATGATTCTCTATAGTTTTATGGCTTGGTTCGCTCTTACGATGATTAGCAGCTGTCACAATTTTTTTCTATATTTTGATAGCTGCATAGTTTCTGTATTACCTATCTAACCTATTCATTAGATTTCAATTACGTTTTAACCGCAGCATACTTACCATGGTCTCAACTTAGTATCTATCTTGTTCTCTGCCTTGTGGCAGGTCCCTGTCTATGGATTCAACTTTTTCATCTGTTCCCTATTACGTGCCAATTCCTTTAGATCTGAGGATGACACTCTTACAAGATCCGTTAATATATTTTTCCTTAGTTTGCCTTGGCTTCTTTTAAATCTTCTTTCAATGACTGTTTTCAGTTGGTTATCTCTCTCAATATGTGACTTATCCAATTTTTCTTACTCTTGAGAATTGTATTTAGTAGATTCCTTCTTTCATTAATATCCGTTCTTCATTTGTCTTGTCTTGCCATGGAAATTTCTGCATTTTTCTTCATATCCACATTTCAAATGCTTTGATTTTCTTCATATCGCTTTCATTTGGTGTCCACGTCTCAGAACCATATAGAAGTATGTTCCGGATTACTGTCTTCACTATTTTATTTTTATTTCTATATTCAGACTCTTGGTTAGACATTCTCTTCTTTTTGTAAATATTGTCTTTACCGTTGCTATTCTAGTTCGAATTTCTTCTTGACATCTTCCGTCTGATGTAATTATTCCTCCCGAATATTTGAATTTGTTAACTCATACAAATGTTAAATGTTGTTTTATATAATTTATTGAACATCACTTTTCGAATAACTACTTTTATATGTTTATCATTTTGTTTGTCTGTGGTTGCTTTATTTGTACACAAAGTTTTAGTTTTGCTATCCAAATCAACCGCCAATAAATAACTGCATAGTTATTACAATAGATTTTGTAGACTACCATGCCAACAAAATGAAGTTTTGCAAAGTCTAGACATATGGCCAGATAATAGCGCTTGGATATCCTGATCACTTTTTTGAATAGTCATCTGAAAATGTTTAAGATATAAGTATCATTTCGATAAACAGGGTACTATTTGACAATTTTCAGTTGACTTTGCCAAATAATTTGATTAGGATATCCAAGCGTATATACGACCGTATATTGAGCATTCGTATTTCGTCTAGATTTTGCAAATCTGAGACTATGGAATGGTACGTGCTCTGCAGAGTTTTACAAAATTATTAGTATATTTCTTTAACATTTTTAAATTAGTTTTAGGTACTAGGTTAATAAACGAAGTGATGACGAATTCTCTTGTGCATTCTCTGATCAGATTTTTTACAATAAATAACAAAGATATCAAGTGATCTTCTTCTTTTTATATTTTTCGCATCTGGAAAAACCCTGTTTATCAAATAAAACAAGAATTAGCTTAGTTGTAATACTTTCATCTGAATTCAGGTCTGGCGTGCTGATCTGTATTTTATTTTTGATTTGATTTGACCCTTTTAAAGGTCATGGTGACGACGGCGGGCTTTTTGAAAACAATTGTCAATATATACATTTGACCAAAAAAGAAGTATTCTAAAGTCAAAAAATGATTAAATTGATTAATATTTGGTAGACATATCAGGGTGATCCATAAGTTCCTGCGACAAGACATATAAATCTACAGTCAATGGTAGTACTGTAGAAGGTTTGCAAGATTTTAATTTTGTATATTTGCTGCGGTAAAGATTTCATTCTACATATAGTTTGAATCTGTAACAGGTTCCGTGACGTCAGTTTGAGTATATTGAAATGCTTCACTCTCAATTCATCCCAGATATGCACGATAAAGGGATTCAACTGTTATCACATGTTCAGCAAGATGGGGCACCAGCTAGCTCACAGCCATGACACAATAGAAAAAGCTTTCTTGAGAATTTCCAGACACACGAGTGGGCAAATGTGAACCCTCGTTTTGACCACCTCGTAGCCCCAATTTAACTTTAGATTTTAAAACCTGATATTTGTTATTCACAAGGTACGGACCATGGATGATTTAAAGCGATTAGTTTACCACAGTATTTAATTAATTTATTTGTGATAGGATTGAATCAATTAGCATTCGTACTTTTCGAAGTCTGCATTTGTGTGTCCAACACAACGGGAAGAAAGTTGACCCATATGACATTTAAAATCCATATTATTAAGCCATTTATCACAATTAACTGCTTAAAACTTCTTGACCATATTGAGTTAATATTTATGTTTCAAATAAAATTATTAGACTTATTATTAATGCTTTTCTATATCGTAGGAACTTATTGATCACACTGTAACTGCAATGTCAATTTAAAAAAAACTTAAAAATTGTAACCAGGATTTGTAGATTGAGAGCAAAATTTTTTTTTTTTAAATATTTTTGTTTAAAAAATGTTATTTGGCAGACCATAAGCCATTTTTAAAGATTCTATTTAAAAAGATTTTAAGTAGGTATGTACATCTATAATCGTAAAAAGTTATAGGTAAAATCCTATTTATAGAAAGAAAAATTCTAAATTCATTTGACTGCAATAGGTACCTATATAGGTAGTCCAAAACGGATATTTGCCTATAACTTTTTAAGTTTAATCTTTAACAATGATAATATCTGATTATGATTATTTTGTGCTAATTGCCAAAGAAAAAGTTAGAAATTTAGTCCATTGATTTGAAAACTGAACCCGGCCATGGTATATCAGTTTTTATTTTTAATTTAGTTTTAGTGCCTAAAAACTTATCAAAATCCTCTAGCTAATAAGCCCACTACTAGACAGTTAGAGATTATCGATCCACATAATCTAACAACGCATTGACTTTTACATAGATATCTGTTAAGTCACATGAATAAAACCTTTAGGTTTATGCTTAACTTTTCATTTTTAAAGCGTTAATTTTTATAGGAAGTATAAAATTTTTAATGTTGTATTTCTGAATAAGCTTAAGCTAACAAAAAGATCTGCAAACGAAATATGAATAGGTAGGTATAAATATGGCAAGATTTAAATTTGTACAGTGGCGTTATGAAAATTTAAACGCAAGACAGAAAGAGATAGGTGGGGGCACGGTTTATGTCAAAGATTATATATTAGTTAATTAATAATCTTTGGTTTATGTCCAGCTTGAAAATGAGAAAATTCAGAACTGTTGGTATGAATGCTATGTTTATGAATACGATAAACCGATGTACATTAAATTATAGAATAAACAAGAAATACCATATTCTTATGGAAGCATAAACCTGAAGAATTCCAAGCACATTTAGCAGGACAGAAAGGGGGAGGTTTGGGTTTTAACAAAACAGTGATGAAAATAAATTTAGTATTAACAGGTTGCAATTTTAAAAAAGGGATATAATTCTGTTAGTGGCATAATCAAAGATATGAGTAAATTTGTATAGGCAAGGCGCTGGTTAGAGGTGATTTGAACAGAATTGGAAGTGTTATTGAAGTTGGCATGTGCCTTAACCCTTGCCAGTCCAAGCTTTTGAACAACGCAGCCAGTCCAAGGGGTGATTTTAAAAATCACCCCTATGTCA
>JAUYWI010077186.1:0-13625 GCA_034780595.1 Parotoplana pacifica
TTTCTTGTAGAGGTTGGCTTCCATGATCCGCCACTTTTCTCTGCTTTGCGCCAGTATCACTGTTTGAAGATAAGTTAGACCTGTACTTTCTTTGATATCGTCTATCCATCATCTATGGTGGTCGCCCTCTCTTTCGATTTCCTTCTAAATTATGCATGTGGTGACAACAGATGCAGGTCGGTATTCAAGCTTTATCGAAGGCGATCTTCTACATGCAGTTGAAGCCATGACTTCTGGAATACCTTTTAGACGTGCGGAATTTAGCATTAACTCTAGCACTCTACAAGCTGAAGCAACCTTTGGGAGTAAGGAAACCAGGAAGACCACCCGTGGTATCGGAAATGGAAGAAGTAAGTCACTGGCTGGGGCTATGACTTTTGACAGAAAACGGTGGCTCTTCTCATCAAAGGAATCTAAATCAACAAAGTTTCTTGGAGCCCCGAACAATTTACCTGGTAATGATTTTACATAACGTCTTTTATGAAGAGAAACACGGTGGTTTACCCGAAACCGGGAAAAATTAAGCAGGCTCAAGCTTCTGTGAGTGTTCAGGACGTTAATGTTTTTTTCCCATGAAATATGAGCTGCTAGTGCCGAAGATATTCCCCCTTCTAACATGTTCAACTTCGATGAGATAGACGGGCCAGCTGGAACTCGCAACAGCGTGTCTAAATCTGGATGGTTTGCATGAATATTTTTGAGAATTGGTTTTGCGAGATATTCTTAGAAGCTGTTCGTTCCAAGCCTGGAAGAAAAATCGTCATTGGGGACAACCTTGCGTCGTACTTTTCTATGAATGTTATTCTTCCACTAAACGCAACCATTTGATGCAACCATTGGATGTTTCTGTCCCGACCTTACAAGAGAATTTGGACAACCATCTTGGACAACATCAGAGAGGAGTCACGAACAAAGGGTGCTTTCCCAAAGATAAACTTTCCTGTTAGGTAAATTAACTCTACCAGGAACAACTACTGAAGCATCTCCCTGGTGCTTCTGATGGAGTTCGTCCTGAAAACCCAACGAAATTAGACGTTACTTGGATGGGGGGTCCTTGTTCTGATGCTTCGTGATCACTGCAGGATTGACAACAAGGTTAAGACAACTCGAGGAAGAAAGATTGCTGCTCTAGAATCCCTTGGGGCAAATGGAGGTCCAGGACTGAGTACTTCAAAGTCTGACTCTGACGAAGATGAATGCAGCAATTGTTTTAGACCATTCTCCATGTATACAGGGATTAACTGGGTGCGTTGCGTTGACTGCCTGCAATGGTACTGCGGATTCTACAATGATTCTACTTTGGATCCTTCTGTAATTAATTGTGCCACTTTGCTTAGTTGCTCTATTTTTGTTTAGTTTTTCAGGCACCTTTGTGGTTCTAGATACATAAAATTTCATATTATGAGGGTGTTTTTGATTTCATTTTCTTGATAAAATAAATAAATTTCTAATGAAACTACAGACTGTTCAAAGTTACCCCTTTTTTCATGTATATCAAAAATTAAATTGTTCTATTTTTTTCAAAAAAATGAGACATAGCTTTTCTAATTGCTATACATTACGTATAATCGACATTTTGTAGTTTATAGGTACAAATCAGTAACATTGGTAAATCTATATATTTTTAGAAAACTTTTAAATTTCAAAAAGTATTCAAAGTTACCTACCTATCCCATCTTACAGTAATATCTCAAGATTTCCCATTCAGATGAAGTTGACACTGAAATGTTGATGTATTTATATGACGAAGTTATTTAAATGTCTAATTATGTCCGAAATATGCGATTAATATCATTGTCATGTGTGTACCGTACCCTACATAATTTACATAGGACTTGTTTTAGCCAATCATGATGATAAGTACATGACCGCATAGGTCACATGAATAAAAGTGAGATCCCTATTTTATTCATATAGTCAAACTGTTTGTAATATTACAAAACATTTTGAACATGTTAGCAAATTTTAATAAGTAATTTTTTAAACTTTTCGTGTTCACATTGTATCGATACATCTATTTACCTACTATTTTTTAATTTTACAATGTGCATAGAGACATTTTCTATCTTCCGGATTAGACGTGGTGATCTTGTTTTATTTGAAGGGTTGGACAAATTGTCTCAGTAAACGAAAAAGAGGATTAGCCAAACTGAAGTCTCCTCTTTTCTACATCATGTACGTGTATGCAGGTAGGTACTTGATTTAGTTTTTGTCAGAAATACCCAACAAACTTTTTCACATTTTGTATTAATTGCAAATTCCACATAAAATCGAAAATTATTATATTATTTAAATGTCGATAATCCGATATCATACTGAAAAAGATAGATGTACATTTGAATATTATAATTTAGAACAAAATTGGAGTGTACATACATAGATTTTAGACATAATCAATGTTTTCCAATGAAATTTGGTTATTATATACTGTTTCTAAAACTACATACTAAATGAGTAGTTAGATTTTGTTGCGCCCGGGTTCAAGTTGCTATTTCCACGAAATAATTATTGGATCAGTGACTATTAAAGCTTACATCCTCTCTGTTTCGCTTGACCGCTTCGCTTTTGTTCGTTCAGGAGAGTTTTAGAGCGACAGATGAAATTCAGCTTTCACTCCAAGTGTTTTTGAATAACTTATACCTACATACAAGCTAATAATATTGTCTTCTACATACATCGTACACAAAACTGAGCAAGTCTATATCTATTTATGTATTTACTGAGATCTAGAAAAAGTGAACATATTTATTTTCAGTTAATCGATATAACTTGACAAAAGAATCATATCTATGGACTCGAAATGGAAAAGATACATAGATAATATCAAAATGTGTCTGACATACAACATTGAAGTCTATGCAAGACATAATTACACGCGAATTTAGACATATCA
Source organism: Parotoplana pacifica (assembly GCA_034780595.1). NCBI lineage: Eukaryota > Metazoa > Platyhelminthes > Proseriata > Otoplanidae > Parotoplana > Parotoplana pacifica. The sequence goes on from JAUYWI010077186.1 coordinate 2,894, forward strand.
ATATATAACGTCAAATTATCCAGATCTAAATAGAAAGCACAGCTTACCTATGTAAACGCAGAAAGTTACTAAAACATATTTTAGAACAATCCATAAAATTTAGTATGAAAAATGAATTTAGAATATTTTGTGAAGACCACAGAGTTTGATATAAATAGAATTTGGATTCAACGATTTTGTATAAACTATAGAGTTTAGTATACCATATTATTTTCTGTAAACCATAGCATTTATTAAACCATATCATTTTGTATAAACCATAGAATTTAATAAACCATATCATATTGTATAAACATAAAGTGGTGTAAAGTTTGGTGAAAACAATTGAGTTTGGCGTTTGATAAAGTATAGAATTTTGTGTAAACGGTGGAGTTAGGTATAAACCATAGGAAAATAAGTATTATGTAAACCTATTTTGCATAAACTTCCAGTACCTACTGTTGTATTCATTTTATAAAATTTAGGTAACGAACGAAATTCTTCCAAATTATCCTAAAGTGCACCCATCCCCTAATAGCTTTGTCGTATTTATTTAATGTCCTACAACAAAGAAGGTCATACTGTGATGACATCACCAAGTCATTATTCTGCTGGTTTTACACACTTTTAGGAAAAGAAAGAAATATCTGTCATCATGTTTATACTGAAGCCTGAATTATGCAATATTGCGTATCGTGAACATAAAGTTGTTTTTCCCCTCCAGTTTCTATCTATAAAATCATGTTAAAACTGAATTATAGGCCGTTAGTTTCGTATAATCCGTTTAAAAAGAAATATGATACATCTATTTTTGAAAATGACAGTAAAAGATTCACATTTATAGAACAAATTAACAATTACAATGGGTGAAAAGCCTATTATATCTACAAAAATTACAATAAAACAATTAAAATAATGTCCATGTGATCAGCAAAGTAATATAAGAGTGCAGTAAGTTTTATCTGTTGAATTGGGTCTATTTGACTAAGAAAATTAATCCTTTATAAATAAGGGATCTTTATTTGGAACAATCTTTAATTTACTATGCTATTAGAATGCAAATAAAAGATATTTAGGTAAATAAATTTGATGTAAATAAAAATTACTATTATAATGTCGGATGAGCGTCGGATATAGTACAACCCTTAGATAAGATCAATATGCTCGTATTTGGATCCAAATGAAAAAATAAAGGACCCTATTTAGGGGTAAATAGATGAATTATGGATAAGACTGATACTAAAAGCCTACACCTCCATTTTATTATTTTTCATATAAAATAAAACTATTTGATGAATGAATGATAACTATTGCTTGTCTACTATTTCTGGTCTAAAGTAAGAGAAGGAAATACGAATTAAATCTTGTCTATGTCAAAAACACTAATACAAATATAATATCTCTTTCTTGTCTACAGTCAAAGCCACATGTGCTTCACGAAATGTAAGAATTTCAATTTTAACCAAATGCATTTAACTTTTCTTCGAAATTATCGATTTATTCTGGACACAGCAGTATTAACAATTTATTTTGAAACTATTATAGTTATAAAGGATGAAAAATGTCTGCCACTAAATTGCTTACATTGTTTTATCATTAAATTTATAGGGACGATTGTAAAATACAAAGGATGTAGAGGTATGGAAGTATGCAGCCTCTACATTGTATTTTGAATTTTATTTTATTTTTTTACGTAAAAGGTAAGAGCGCATATACCTACATATGTTTGTGTCCATCTACTATTGCGGCCTCACTCTAATTTGGTAAAGGCGTCTAGGCCAAGGACCAACACTCATAAGCCAAAGATAGTAAAATCACTTACTTCATTGTTCATGTCACCATTGTCACCAATTGTGTGAAGCGAATCAATCGACTGCGACAGAACCATCATCCGGTCATCCTTGAGTGACCCTGGTAGATCTGAGGGATCGTTGACTGATTTTCCATTTAATCCCGGAGATACAGCTTGAGGTGGTGGTGGTGGAGGTATGGAAGCAGAAAGCATCTTCTTTGGTCGATAAATAGTGGATCAAGTGGTAAAGTTACTTTGGCAAGATAGTGGAGTAGGCTCTGAGTTATTCTTTGATGGTTGGACGGATAGAGTGAAAGTTTTGTACATAAAATTAGATTTTTTATATAATTGATGAAAGACTTCGTGGCATATGTCAGTATTTATGTAGATAAAATACGCGCCGTGGTTATTTTGTTACATAAATGCGATGCTACTATAAGCTTTGGTTATTGTGCTTTTTTCTAATAAGGTAAAATGTAAAACAATAGTTGTTGTAGTTACTCTCCTTCTTTCTTTTTAATAAAATACATGTAGCAAAGAGGAATTGTGTGAATTTGATGCACTGCGCAGTACTGGACACATTTAATGTATTATAATGTAAGACTGCATTTAATATTATGTAGATATATGCATGCCGGGTACATTTTGCAATACAATAACTATTAAGTTCCAATATATAGGTACCTAACAAAGTAAGACGATGGTTGATTACATTAGATGATAGGCGTTTAGCTCCGAGACTTTGGCTAAAAACATCATCATCATCATCATCATCATCATCTTCATCGTCGTCGTTGTCGTTGTCGTTTTGTAGATTTCTTTGTTCTTAAGATGTACAGGCAAGCGGGGGCAGGTGCTTAGCTGGTTGGTTATAGTAGGAATCCAAAAAGGGAAGATGATGAGCAAAAGACGGCCACGTTTTTGTTACCTGTAATTAGCATGAGGTTTTCCGTTGTAGTCGACTATCTAATAACAAAATACAATTTTATACCTACACAAGAAGAAACTGTATATTGTATTCTTCCCCTCTTTCATATCACCCAAAGTCAACGACGACGCCATCATCTCCAGTCTTCTGTGTGACTATGTACAAGGCGCAAACTGTACAGTTACCGTAATGAAAGATAGCTACCTGTTTTATAGAGGAATCAATGAGAGAATAAAAATCAAGATTGCTATTACCTTGTTTTGCATGTAGTGGAGGACCACAACACAATAGAATACCTCAATATACAGATGTAATTTCTTCGATTGATAGTCATTCAGTCGGATGATAAAATGGGAAAGAAAGGCGAGGAAATGTTAATAGTGTTGTGTATCTTTAAAAATTGAGTCAGCTACCTATGTGTATGTTGTTCAGCTTCAAATATAATTTCTAGGTTTCCACTTAGTCTCCATATATTAGTTGTATAGTTTGAAGCACGCGACAGAGAGGTGTCTTTAATTTACTGCAGTCATAAATGAAAAAGATGAAGACAATGCGAGAGCAATTCAAGAAAAGAAAATTGAAGTACACCGTACAAAATGGATACAGGTAAATTAAAGTAAATTTGTAATAGGCGATGTTTGTTAGGTTCCTATAACTTTGTAGGTGGGTAGGTAGGTACAACGCGTCGTGGAATTAAAATACATATGCAATATAAATAGTGACAGAAATATACTAAACAAATTGTCGATGAATCAAGTAAGTCTAAAATGTAGGTCGAGTTGTTGTTGGGAAGAAAGCGATGGACGATGGCGATGCTTCGGGAGGTTGGTTGAGTACACAGGGAACAATAATGAGGACATGAAGATGAGATGGGATGATGGGATGAGAGTTGAGAAACAATATAACAAATCTCAATCTGTCAGATAAAGAAATATAGTTCATTATATCCTAGTTGATGGAAAAGTAAAAGTAGAGAAAGTCCTACTTGTTAGTGGTTGTATTACCTCGAGATAACGAGTAAGTAAATGTTTGAGAAAAGTGTGACTGCTGCTGGAATTAAATGAAATTTATTTAATGATTCTAATTAGGTACGTGCATATGTAAACGTCTCCATCAAGAAATGTAAGACCATCTACCAAAACTGGGCTGAATTAGTTCTAGAGTACGACCTCAGACTCCGGAGTTCAATTTAGCCAACAGTCATGTTGGGAAACTCGTCATTACCCAGAGGAGAGTAGAACGTATTATTGTTGGTTGCAGGGCCACACTTTGACTCCTAAGATTAAAGAAGCAGTTGGGCTTGATTCTATCGACTTTCAGATCAAGAGATTGGCTGGGAATGTCTAAGACGGATACCTCCTCAAAGACCTCGCTTTTAATTTGACCACCAATAGATTAAAAGGTAGCAAAAGCAACATCAGAAAAAGCTGGAGAGACGTTGCAAAAGAAGCCAGGGGGTGGGAAAGCAGGCATCAACGATACTCCTATTGAATCATCCTTCAGCATTTCTTTTTTGTAACTGGAGAAACCTTCACTTTTTAATGATTCCCTCAAGACTGTTTGCCACAAGAGTGATTTTACTGTCTCAAAATAATTTCCCTCGATGATAAAGATGTTCAGGTTTGGTCCTGATGGTTTTGTCAAGGATGGTAAATTCTGTTAAGGCGGTATTCTGACTGGTGAAAATGAAAAAATTCTATCACTACAGACCTCTTCAATTCCAGCTACCAAGTGGAAATGAAAGCAATCCTCCAAGGGTTAAGAATATCAACAACCTTAAGTGGACTAAAGCCAGCATAATGAAGATCAGAAAAGGCCCAATCAAGCAAAGGATAAGACTGGTGAATTGATTTGGAAAGTCCTGAAAGATTTCAGCTCTAACAACAAAGTTGTCAACTTCCAATGGATCTCTTTGCTTTGTTGAATGAATCATAATGAGAAAGATGACATTCTATTTGATAGAGGTGCCAACATGAACTAATCAAGTATTCCCCCACTCTTGACCCCGCCAAGATTCCCCTCAAGATTCAATTCAATAATAATCGTAATAACACCTTTAATTTTAACAACAAGAAGTCGGAGATCATTTACAATCAAATGGTTTCAGGTTATTCGCCCCGGCTGAAGGACTAAAAACATCGGATCAAAGAGGTTGCAAATCCTCCCTTAGTTGCGACAAATGTCAAGAAGAGGCTCAAACGAACGATCACATCCCCTCCTGCGCTGTCTAGCCCTACATTTCAAACGCATGGAAAGTATTGGCGACGTCACCAGCCTGTGCGATGCTACTAACTAACCGAGCAGGCTGCTCAAATTCCTGAATCTCGCCGGCTCCATATAGATGTTATTTTGGATATAATATCGGGTACCATGTAGTTGCATTTGCTGTAAGGTATTGCACTTTTCCGTCAAATTTCTATAAATCGCATTTTGCCGTATCAAATTAAAATATATCTATAGATAAACCTGATTCGTTTTAAAAATATGTTTATAGGCAAAAATTAATGACAATTTTATTTACTTTAACCTTCAATAAATAACATATCTAAGATGGATTCAAATCGAAAGGAAAAGATATCATTGGTTGCGCTCACGGTAATTTGCTATGCAATATATCTTCTTGGTGGTACAAACTGGCACACAAAAAAATTTCAAGACAACAACAACAACATTCATAAATAAAAAAGAAAGATTAAATATCTCATCATGAAAAATAATTACGGATTGCAAGAGTCAAAGAAGATAAGTATTACATTCATATATCAGATTGAAATAATGAGAAACATAAAGAAGTCTCTTGATTGAACTCATAAAAAGACAATGCATGAAAGGGATGTTACGCTGTTAGCTAACACATTCAGTACTGAGAAAGAAGGAAGAAGCAACCACATAAGTGAAATCACATGGTTAGCCACTAAAACTATTCTGGCGCTATCATTTTAACGGAAATCCATACAATAGAAGATCAAATGTGCTTCGGTAAGAGTAAAATCAGTTCAAAACTTCAATGAAAGCCTGGATCTTGTGTTTGAACATTCAGGAGTTAATAACAACAAGCAGGTTGATATACTAGCAAAAATACACTAATTGGCTACAATATCAAAATAATATCATAGAAGCCATGAAATACAACTTAGTGATTAAAAGAAGAGTGTTCGGAAATGGAGAAGCATAGTTAATATTAAAATTTAGAGCATTGAACACCTAACACAACCAGAAAATGTCTACAAATATTGACCGTATTAGCTCAAATATTGAAAATACAAGGCCATAAAGAGAGCTAACATCCAAAAAATTATTTAGAGTTTGAACCAATACTCTCTTTGAACTTAATTCTCAATAAGATTTTTTTCTTTTTGTACTAAATTCAAATATGTACATAATTCGATGTTGCTTTGCAATATTTATACCTATTTGCGAGATACATCACATCCATTTTTGAATGAAAATGTAAAATTATTCAAAAGGCAGTAAGTAACTCATTTAACTTGCTACTTACTAAGTAGCCGGTCAAAATTAAACATACTTTGTTACAAACGGAGCACATAATATACCTAATAATCGTTTTCCATTTAGGGTCAACTTACGCAACTTGTTAAATTTCTTACATAACTTATAAAGCTTGCCATTTTGTGGTAGTTATACATATATTGGAAATCAACAAAATAACCAAGACATTCATTTATTGTCAACATGTTTCGCCATCACTTGTAGCATTTTCAAGACAAAGAAAATTCTTTTTTTTTATTTATACGTCAGGATCAATGTTACTAAAATGTTTAATAAACAATTTCTGTAACAGTGATCCTGGCAATTTAGCTAATAACGGGTGATTATTTTTTCTTGAAACATTTTAAATCTTTTTCTTTTTACTTAAAATAGTTTTCATTTCATTAAATTAATGTTTTCTTCCCTATTTCAATGTAATATTGTTTCTATTTATTGGCGTATAAATCAAAAATGAATTTTCTTAGTATATTGTCTTGAACATGCTACAAGTGATGCGATATTATGTTGACAATAAATTATTAGGTTCTTAAAGAATGTCTTTATTATTTTGTTCATTTCCAAAATATTGATATTCTGTTTTTCAGAAAATTTAAGATTATTAGTAAATAAATTTAGTTTGAATTACAAGGATTGTAATCGTATAATTATGAAATTTCAGATATATTAATGTTCGAAAATATCACTAAAATATAGAGTAATTTTTTCGTCCAAAACTTCCATTGATCTTACAGATTTTTTTTGCATAAAATGTAGTAAGATAATTTGTTTTAAATACAAAGCTGGATTGAATAACATTGTTTATGTTTTAAAATATACCTACAAAGATCATAAAGGTTTAGCAACCCGATGATTTTTTAATAACCTTCAGAAATTCTATGCACAACATGCGAAACATCGATAATGTCAAACAAAATTCTTGTGCAAGTTTCGTAAGAAAACCCTAACTTTTCTAAAGAAGTTAAACTATGTTAAGATATCTATGTTAAACTATCTTAAGATAAATTATTGTGACTCAAATTTCCTTGGATTTACATTTGTGCAATATTTGTAATTTGTTTTGTCAAAATTGTTTCGCTCTCCATGTTTTCATCTTGGCATACTTTAATTAGCCATCGGTGTTTTAATTAATGTAATTAACATCAAAACAAAGAATTGTTAAAAACTGTGTTTAACCACATATACAAAATTATATAAGCTAAGTTACTACCTATGCCATTTGATCCACTGACCTAAAGACAAAACAATTATATAAGATTGACTTTCAATTTGTGCTCATGCCATGATATACCTATCTGTGCATAAAGTATTGCAAGAGTAACTTTTTACCTGTTGCTAAGCAATTAATAATAATAAGTTTCGTTATAAATTATTTGCCGATGTAGAAACTTTGTTTAACAGAAGATCAAAAGATGTGCTATCTTAACTATCTCTCTCTTGAATGTTTTTTTAGAAAGCACAAATTTTATCAAAGCAGGAAAAATAGATAACAAGTTTGAATAACCCATTTAATTCACTTTTTTATTTTTGTTTTATGGTAGGTAAATTTGTGAGATGAGACCGACAATCAATCTCACCGAACACAAAAGATTTTTATCCTCCCGTTCTTTCTAGTATTTTGAGTTGTTCCGACGCTCTGACTATCAGGGTCTACCAGTGACTCTCTCTTGTTGTTGTTGTTGTTGTTGTTGTTGTTGTTGTTGTTGTTGTTGTTGTTGTTGTTGTTGTTGGGATCTCTGAAGCCGTCGTAGAATGGCTTCCACGAACGGCCCAACCTGAAGGGGTCTCAATAGAATATCAGGATTGGGCGTATCAAAGTTTTTGATTCTCTCGTTCCTCGTGGATGGACATTGCAGAAGAAGGTGCATGTTGAATTGAGACTCACTATTGCACAGCCTTCATGTAGCATCATCGGCATTGTTGATCTTAACTTGGTAGATGTGGAGTTTGTGTTGATGCCCAGTTCTGAATTTGGCAAGGATCTTTTATTGGCCTATAGAAAGACCCCTTTCAGCATTAAAAGCTTTTAGAATGATTTGCTTTCTCTCATCTGTGATCGTATAAGGTTCTCTGGTTCTGCTAGAATCAATATCAAGATCAATGTTGGTTTGGGGGAAGGGAACAGCCTAATTTGGCTGCATCATCGACCCTGTCAATACCCTCAAGGTTGCAGTAACCAAGAACCCTAATGCTCTCTATCTTCCTTTGGTTGAGCCCGTGGAAATTGAAACGGTTCATATTGTGCTGGATTTTCATGTTTGAGTTTTGGTTGTTAAGAAGCTTGTCGCAAATGCTTCTGCTTTGTTCCATTTATAGTTTTGGTTGAGGTAGTCAAACGCTTTGGTCATAGCTGTACATTAAGAAAATTTGCTGGTCGGATGAGAAAAGACAAGATCTTGGTCCTCTAAACCATCCCTGTAGATGGAAAATCGGCTTCTTTATGCTCATCAAGGCAAGCGGTGGCCATTTGATTCTGTGTAGCTGTATCCTGATCTTTGGAAATTTGACTGATTATGATTTCAGGAGTTTTGAAAGGCTTTCACGAAGTGGTGAAAATCCTAGGGTGTTTCTCAGGATTGAAGTCTTTCCATTCCCGGCGGATGTTGTTCTTCATTTCCCCCATGAGCTAATGGATAGTCTGTGTTTGATTTCTTTGGTAGCAATATTTAGAATGAATTCTTTACTGCGGTAAACATACAAAATTACAAAATTAAAATCTTACAAGCCTTCGACAGTACTAACACCATAGAAATGAATGTAATCTAACCAAAAGATGTGTAAAAAATATGTATGGCTTCAACATAAAACAAAAGACTTTTCAAGATGAAATCAAAACTATGTAATCATGTTCATCTTGTCCTACACCCAAGCTGAAGCATGATAGGATAGTCAGTCAAACTTAGTGACTGAAAGTACTATCTTGTTCATCCGTGAAACAGTTCAGTCAGAAATGAAAAATAGAAAGTATTTAAAATGCAAAATAATAACAAAAATATGGTATGGTACTTAGAACCCTCAGCAGTGAGTTTAAACCTGTTTTATGTGTACACAATCGTCACTCTTCCCATAATGTAGCTGTTATTTAAATTATAAAAGTCAAATTAGGCACTAGCTGAATCAAAGGAAGATTAAAGTCAACTTCTGAGATGATAGAATCGTTACACTTACACTAACAATGCATATTTCTTATATAAGAAATGTAATGACAACTGTTGATTGAAGAACCAATATGACAAATAATTTCAAAAAATATCATAATTGTGGTTATTTTATTAAATGTTATTACTATAGTTTTTTTATAGTCTACAAGAACTGGTATTACTAAATCTGTTGATTAAAATAGTTATTTTTCTGGGAAAGTTAATAGTATGATGAGTATCAGCCGTGCAGTTCCAAGTGGTTTCACTGTTTGCAATTTGGTGCTACTTATCTCTCTCAACTCCGGAACAAGATTTGTGACAGTAGGCTTGGCACGCATTGCAAAACAGTGGAGAGAAGTCAGACCGGATGGTCTTGTTGTATTGATTGAACTGAACGGGACCTGAGTTTGATTCCGCATTGATTGAGGGTAATGTTGGTAGAAGGGGAAAGACAGCTAGCTGGTTGTCTGTCGCTTCTGTCCCAAAACATTCTGGGTTCTCGTATGGGAAGCCCGAAAAGGTTGAGTGAAGAGTATGGGATTATAAAGGGGATATCTTCTTCAAGATAATTAACTAAGACGAGAAAATCAGGGGCCACTGATAAGAATCTAAAAAATCTCATGGAGCCTTTGGTCTCAAATGTTGGTTAGCAAAGCCAACTTTATAAATATTTAATGTCTAATACAATCATTTCAAAATCTGAAGAAGTTATCTCTACCCCTTGGAGTGTGGACACCAAACTTTGTTTAAATAATTCATTAAAATGTCAATATCCTAAATTACTAAAAAAAGTCAAACATTAATTTGCTTAATTAATAAAATTTATTACTCTACTGATGATTACAATAAACTAAGTAAGCTTAAATTAGTATTACTCATTAAACATTAGCAGCTTCAAAAAACGTAATGAAAGTTAAGAATGTTTTCTCAAAAATATTAATAATGAATTTACAATAATTATACTTATTGATTAAAATAAGAAGTAATGCTTTAACATTAAATTATACAATGGTAACAACTCCCCCCAAAAATGTCAAAATGTGGTGTAGTTGCAGTCTTTATACTTAAAGGAATCACACAGAAAATAAGGAAAGATTTAGAGATTCAACAAATGGTGTAGAAGGCATGTTTATTGAGATGATAAACAAAAATAAAAAGATATTAATATCTGGAATCTATAAACTCCCATTTCTGAATATAAGAATCCTTTAATAAGTTGCTACATACCCTTATCTCAGGACTTTATGTTAGCTGGAGATTTTAACATTGATCTCAGTAAATATTATACTGATATATAGGGTGCGTCATAAAAAACGGAGTTTTTGTATTATGATAATTTGATTGTATAGTATTTTCATCAAATTTCTATGAAAAATCAGTGGTTTT
>JAUYWI010077197.1:0-24863 GCA_034780595.1 Parotoplana pacifica
GCGAAACGTGTCTTTATATCCACTGCACAGTCTGTATAGCAAAATTGTTCAATTTATGTAATGGCATGATGATTGTGGATATTTTATAGAGAATTACTTTTTCTATTGAGGACAATTCATCGAGGTATAAAACTGCATACACCTCCAGCAAGAGCCGGACCTCTGTATGCTGTTTGTTGCACGTGAAGGTTGCTACCCTATTAAAGTACTAATGTGAGTTAGGCTTGCCGATAGATTATTTATAAAATATACGAACATTTTATATTGCTCAGCCTGTGATTATGCCGCCGAGCTGATCAGGCCCAACAAGGCCCAAACAGTTATCCTCGGCTGTCATTAGCGAGAAATATAGATAAGTAGTATATTTTTATCAAAGTATTCCTGTATTATTACTCTTAAATACATTAATTGCCATGACCTGATTTGACAGCGTGAGTGCCTTTTAATAAAAAACAGGCTTCCAATACTTTTTCTGTAAATGTCTTCTTCTTTTTCTCTTCTTATGCAAAATTGGCAAATTTTCATCACTTCTATGCTTTAATATGAAATATACGAACATTTTATATTGCTCAGGCTGTGATTATGCCTGGCTGATGAGGGCGAATAAGACTGAAACAGCTCCGCTGGGCAATCATTTGCGAATGATAGAAATAAGTAGTATATTTTTCTCAAAGTATAACTGTTTTTTTATTATTACTCTTAAACACATTTAGAAAAGCTGACTCACCATTAAAACGATTGCTGATACGTCTATCTACATTATATATACATTTGACAACATAACTGCTGAGCTGTGTTTCAATGAGCGTATACTGTCCTGAAGTGTTACTTGTATAGACTATTCTTCCTGCAGGTCGTGTAGCTACTTGAATAGTAAAATTGCTTTTTGATCGTTTCTGGCAACCTTTTCCGCATTGACAACTGATTGTGTCATTCAATTCGTAATTTCGTGATGGATTTTTAGGGCGCAGCACAATCTCTAGAAATGTCAATTGGAATGAGTTCTTTATTTATTGACAATTAAATGGTTCTAACTAAATATAGGCTGTACCTTAAAAATATTTTATAAATTACATTTTATAAGTTATCAAAACACATCTCTATTTACAAAGTACTAAATTGCAGTTTCGAAGGGGCGTTATAAACAAATATGACAAACAGCCAATATTTTGAACAACTTGTTAGTTTGCGTCATCAATGACTTTTTCATACAATGGGGAGTGAAAAAAGAATTAGATGAGTAAGAACATTTGTAATATATAATTCAACGATTGTGAATCTGATCTCAATGATTTTGTGGTTGAGCATAGAATTATTATACAACCCTGTTTATACGAATAAATACGTATAAATACATAAAGTATTTAGTATTGTTGTATTTAAACTTAGTATTAGATTGACTGAAGGTGTAAATACATAATATAAGAATTATGTGCTTTGTTAGCTTCAATAAATGGCATTACTTTTGAAAAAACTAAAATTTTGCTAATTTGTTTTGATTAGTTAATCAAAATATTTCACAAGTAATTAAACAAATGAAAGAACCTTACCTGGCATAAGCAGTGTCACTAAATACAAGAGATAAATTAAGTTTTTTTAGGCTTGTAGAATAGTTATACCTTTAAAACAGTTACTAGAATTAGTAAAAATAAAAATAAATAGATTCATTATTTTTCAAATTATAAGTGCAAGCAAAAAGTTTTTCATAGCATAGATTTGACCAAATGTTTTCAAGCACTGCTTAATGTTATCAATGAAAATACATCTGTTTGAAATGTACAGCCGGAACATTTAAAATAAGATATTAAGAATATTAAATAAAATTTGTCAAGCATTGGACAATACTAACATCATTGTAATGAATGTGAGTGATTGAACCAAAAGATTTGTAAAATATAAATATGGCTTCAACATAAAAACAACATCTCTTGAAGATCAAATAAAAACTAAGTAATTACCCAAACCGAAGCATAATAAGATGGCCAGTCAAAAACAATAACAAGAAATATGATGAAGGACTGACGACCCTCATCAGTAAATTTTAACCAGGTTTATGTATACATATACAGCCGTCACTCTTCCTATAATCTAGTCATTATTCATAATGTAAAAGGATAAATAACCACTAGTTGAATTAAAATGCAGACCACTATGAAATGAGTGTAATAGCCAGGGTTGATTGAGTTACCAATATGACAAATAATACCAAAGATTATCATAATTGTGATTACTATAAGTATATAATTAGGAACAACTACATTACTACAGTTTTTAGTAAGTCTACCAGTAATAGCATCATATCAGTAAGATATCGTAATAAAAATATAAATGAATTACCATTTAGAGAATTGTTATAATTAACTTCTGCATAATCAAAAGAACACAAAATACTAATTCTGAAATTTTTGCATGAGGGACAATATTCTTCAAATTGGTGACCATCGGTTAAACTTGTGTTGTCTTTCTTCAACGTATTTACCGTTGTGCCGTTTTGTATTGTTAGTTCCATTTGTATTTTCGCCCCTTGTGGACATCCAAAAACACATTTGCAATTAATCTTGTCGAATAGTTTAAAAGTTGTTTTGTTTCTTGGAAAAAAATGTATCTCTGTAAAATTAATAAAGTTTTTTCTATTAGAATAGATATAGTTTTGATAAAATTCTGACAACAGTTTTAGTCAAAATGCTAACGTAAAATCAATAGTTTAATAGTAAAATAGTTAGTAAAATAATCAGACTCCTTGATTACCTGGGCATTTAACTGTCACTATATTTTTAATAAAAGATAAAATCTATAATTTGCTTATGTAAAGATTGTATTCCAAATGTGGTGATAAACATGTTAGAAGGGAAAAAAGTAAAATTGTTTGTGTAATTTTTTTAACAACCAGGGGCGAACAAATTGAAACTGAGGTGGTGCTGAGGTAGGTAGCGCTACCTCGATCACTACTTCATTTTCTTAAAATGTTGACCAGATGGAAAGCTGAGGTAAGAGCGGTTTGAGTTAAGACTACCTTTTCGAGAAATTTGACCAAATTCAGATTTCACGTACAGGTAGATAGTGATGTAGGTTAATTCGAATCAGCTGGTGCACGTAGACAATGAAATCACTACGATGGATGACACAATTTATATGAGTGCATTTAGCCTTCATTGGTTCAGCATTAATTCTTAATGACACTGAAGAGTTGACCACAATACCCAACGTAGCATGTGTTTAATTGACATTTTTATATGATATACTACACTCAATGATGTACAAGAATAGCGTTTATTATTTCTGATTTTTTATAATAGGTAATTAATTTTTGTAAATTCAACTATGACTATCTCAGTAATTTTGATGATTAATTATTTGAATAATAACCATAGCTTCCTTTTGGCTGATTAAAAATGATTTATTTTTAATTTGGTGGTAATTAATTTATAAATATCTTCGTATTTTGTTTAAGGATTTTAAGATTTTATACCGTAAATTGCACGTTAACCATAATTGTTGGTTTTAATATATATTTACTTAATTATTTAGAGCTAATGCTTTCAGACAGCATATTTTTTTTATTATTACCAAAATTAATTATTTCTTTATTATCATATATTTTATATTTTATTTAACAGATTTCATTAAAAACATAAAAATATGAACATATTGTTTAGAGATGTCAACTTTTGGTCTATGTCAAACATTTTAATTCTCTAGATGATATTGCGTCATAACTTCTTTTCTATATAAGCGTAAAGATTCGTGAACTATATCTACAAAACTAGATTATAATGTGAAAAGAGACAGCAAATAAATCTACATACCTATCTATATAATGTGTGGGGATCTGGCCATACCCAAATTGAAATATTATATAAAATATACATAACTATCTTTGCAAGTTTGAGCACTGAATGGGGTTTGTTTTTAATTCATTGTCATGCTCGCAGAATACAATATGAGGATGTACAAAATGGCATATAGATTAATGACAGAATAATCGAAAAACCACAGTGTCAATGCAAAACCGTCACTACCTCGTGCAATAAGCCTTCTTCTACTAGAGGTAGAATAAGGCAGTATTACTATCCTACCATTGTTCTTAACTCTGCTTACATTTGTAGAGAAAGATTACAATCCGGTGTGTTAAGTACCGACATTCTTTTTACTCAGAATTGAGTTCCTATAAATATGTAACTTAAAACTCACCTCTAACGTTATTGCTCTGATGTCTATGTTGATTGTATGTGCACTTAATGGTAAGATTCTCAAATACTTTATTGAACCTATATAGAGGTACCGTTTGATTTTCATAGATTGCTCCACTCGCTGGTGGGTTTGTCACTTCAATGGTAATATTTTCACGAGCTTTATTCTGACAAGTATTACATTCGCATCCTATTGTGTCATTCAATATATATTCATACTTCAATGATTTGAACGTGACATCTGTAAAAACAATCATGATATTATGATATCTAAATATAATCTTAACTGTGAATTATTGTTTAAACAATTTTTATTGAGAGGGTGGAATATTTAATTTCATTTGATAAACAATTACTTTAGTGAATATTTGTAAAAATGCCAATTGTTTTGGTTTTATGGGAATTATGTGCTATTTTTGAAATATCAGTCAATAGAACCCGGGAGTAGTTAATCGCTGGTGACACATTTAAACACATTCATTCCTCTAAGACCCGCTTTCCTGGGGACCCCTTGATCACTTATCAGGCGGGTGGGAGGTTGTTGGGGTTAGCTGATGAGCACTTTCAGATACTGTCCACCAAGTAACGTAAACGTTGCACGTTTAAGGCCCGAACCAGGAGTTCCCGATCCGTCGTGATGCAAGCTTGCCACTCGACTACCGGTGCTCTAAACTTTCGTTACACTAATCTATAATTAGCGCTCACTATGACCAATGGTTGTATGTAACTCACTGTATGAGACTCACTGAAAGTTTAAACATTATATAAGAATTCTGTGCTTTCTCACATTTTATAAACGGCATTAATTTGAAAATACTAATATTTGGTTAAAATTTGTTTTAATGAGCTAACGTAAAAATGTCGCAGTTAAACAAATGCAGGCAACCTACCTGGCATAACCAGTGTAACTAAAAGCAAGATGATAAATTAAGTTTCAAGTATTTAGGTTAGTAAAATAGTTTGAATGCTACATTTTATCGATTAAATCTGTATTTACTGTTCATTTTCGTATAGAGTTAAGTAAAAGCATCTTATATAATAGTAAGATTACGTAATAATTATATAAATGAATTACCATCGACAGAATTGTTATAATTAACATCAGCATAATCAAAAGAACACACAATATTAATGCTGAGATTTTTGCATGTGCGACAATATTCCACGAATTGGTGAACAACGGCTAAACTGTTGTTGTGTGCCTTCATCGTATCTACCGCTGGGCTATTTTGTTCTGTTAGGTTCATTTGCATTGTGACCCCTTGAGGGCACGCAGAAACACATTTGCATTGAATATTATCGTACACCTTAAAAGTGGTTTTGTTCATTGGAATAAATATTATCTCTGTAAATAAATTATAAATATTGAAGAAAAAACACAGTTTTGATTAGTTAACTTAATATTCTCGGAGCTAATTAAACAAATGAAGTAACCTTACTTGGCATAAGCAGTGTCAAATGTTAACAATCTGTTTTTAAAAACTATAGTTTTTTCATAGATTAATACAAATTACCTCTATATTAAATGAAGTAGATTAAGTTATCGGCAGCATTGTTTTATTTACTGCTTCATCTTTAATAAGGGTAAAAATTAACTGTGTACTGTATTATGTCTTGCTGTACAAACTTCTTAATAATTTTAGAATTTTCTAAACCTATTTATCTAGCAACATACGCTACTATTCCCGGATATATTTAAGGTCATACATTTAATAGGGCATTTATATGTATGTAGATTCACCTTTTCATAAATATTGCAAATATGATCAAATTGTGCAATGTGTACATCATATCTAGACGGAATATCAAGTGCATTTTAGATATTCTAAATTATATAATACAGGTAATAACGTACAACAAGATGATATTTCTAAAAACGAAGAATAAAACTCTGGAAGTACCTACCTATCATAAGTACTACACTTGTGGATAATTATAACTATTGATAAGCTATTGTATTGTGAACAGAATGATTTTCTATAGGTATCCAACCAAACAATGTCACTTTATGTCTATATGAGTACGCTGTATGGATTAAATGTATTTGTGGTATGGAATAATCAGTACAATTTCATACACCTCATACATGTTATTCAAAGTACATTTACATAAGTTCAAGTGCTTCACCTGGAGAGAGAGAAACTATAATATGTAAGCTAATAGCAATAAGCATAATCACTTACTTGGTTTATTAACTATAAAAGAAATCAAAATTGAGAAAATCAAGAAGAGTAATACAACTTAGAAATAGGAAGCCGTATTGGTGAAGATAGAATTGTTTGACAAGGAAATTCAATAGATATTAACTTCAATTTCCTGGATAATTGCTAAAGATATACTTGTACAAACTATACTCTTCAGTGCGGAAGTACAAAAACAACACTAAAGTAAAGCAACAGTACAAATCAATGTTATATATTTGATTGTCTGCATATAGACACCAGCATAATAAACAACCACATTGACATTTAGAATGACACAATGTGCAATTAACAGGGCACTTACTGATGTAGATTTGTGTCTTATGTAGTGACACATAACTAAATTTCACTTGACAAGTCACATTAATAGAGTCTAAAGATGTTACCTTCAAACTAGTCGCGTTTTTGTCTAATAGGATTGTGTCTACCTTTGATGATTCATCAACTTCTTTATGGTAGTTGGAGCAATTTATACAGCGGCAAGATATAATCTGACCCATATTAATCTTGGAAACATTGGGTGTGAAAACTATCACTAAAATAGAGTACATAATGCATCTATATTAAGGAAACTATATTTAGTACAGGGTAGATATGCTGTAATACGACAATTAACAGAAGAAAATAAATCGCATAACGGAAGAACTGAAATAAAGGGAATCTTGCTAACAAAAAGTATGATATATTGAATAGGCGGAAGACATACGAACTCTACGATTAAGCGAATAAACCTGCTCAAAACAATCTTTAATTAGAAGATTGGAAACTGTCAATGACGACTTATGGTACCATTAAAGAAGAAAACAAATGCAGTAGAGTGCGCGGACTACAGAACAATTAGCCTGATATCACATGCATAACAATACTAACCACAAGATTGGAAGCAAAAGCAAATACATACATTGGACAAAGTCAATTTGGATTTAGACATAGCTAAGTACAGCAAAAATAATAAATGAATTGAGTCAGAATTCTGCTCAAAATAATAAATGAAATATTTATTTAAGTCAGATATGGTCGCAATTAAGTACAAATTAATAAATAATATATAGTTAAGTTAGATATGAAAATAATTCTGCTCAAAATTATTTAAGCTTATATAAATTGCTGCACTTAGCAACACGGTGGACGGTCTATTTATTTAAAACAACACATCCACCGTTTGGCTAAGTACAGTGTTAGCCACAAGGCGGATGGTCTTTTGTAAATACTTAGGGTTATTTTGAATAAGTTATTTTACTACACTGACTTATCATTAAAAAAAAGTCATTCACGAAAAGACTAACCCTATGGATTTTTTAAAAATATTTAATAAAAAACATATTCGCCGTGTGTTTGTAAATTCACTTCTCTTAAAAAAAGTTTGCATTTTAAAAATGATTGGTGTCAGAATTTTGCTCAAAATAATAATTATTCTTTATACAAAATTTTTATAGTGGTTCTAACTGTCTATCACTCCGAGAGGGCTAAGCGAAAGTTTTTTAATAGATATCCAAGTTTACATAATTTTTTCTATGCAGTCATTTGAAATAGACTTTCCATGAAATTGTGAATTATAAGATTAATTTGTTGTCGATGGGAGAACTACAAATAAAATGCAACAATATATTTTTATGATTATCTATGCTTAGAAACATTACAATAGACAACATATCTAGAGCATGTTAAAGCTTTATTCCATAGATATGTTACTTTTCCAAACTTGAATGCCTCCTCAAATCAAACACAATTTGTCAAAAATAAATTTTATTGGGAGGTGCCTTTATTAATTTCCGGCATCCACCCGAGTCCATAAAGCATTCGACAAGGATAAATATATGTATGAAAAGGTAAACCTTTTTATCAATGCACAGCATAGGTTTTATTCTATGCATCGATAATAAGTTTACTAGTAAATTAAAATTAGAAATAAACAAACAAATAAAATCGCTATTTTTAGTAAAAAAAGATTTTATACGATATTACGTAGTAAGTTTTTGTGAGATAATCTGCATACTTACTGTATCAAAATTTTGTGTAAGATCTAGAGTTGTAGTAAGTATTTTGTAGGGTGGTGAGCGCTTTGGTTGAAACTAGCAGCTGTGTCGTCGAATCAATTTTGTAAGGCTGTTGTAGTTGAGTGGTTTGGTTTGAGTCCATGCTGATTGGGTAGGGCCTTTCAATAGAATTGGCAATCGGTGAAAGGAGTGCGATAGGTCTATAAGATGTGCTGAGCGTCGGAGTTTTATTTTGATTGTGATGATATGTTTCCTAGTTTTCCATATGTGCGATATCCAGTATACCTGTTTATCATGTTAGTGATACATGAAGTTGCTAGTTGTCAAATGTATTTTAGATGAATCATGGATATATTGTTTGATGCTTGAGAGGGTGAGTTTTTTTATTGTTTGATGAGAGATGTTAACTCTTCATTGGTGATTAGAGAAACGTTTGATTGAGTAATTTGTTGATAAATATTTTTAGTATGCAGTATTCTGGTTTTTGAAAGTTGGTAAGTTCTGTGTTTAATTGTTTTGCAATATTTCTGAGATGATTGAAGCATTTGGATTTTTTTGTTGAGAGTTCTAATTAATGTGGTTTATGGTGTTCCAGATAGTGTGTGATGCTGATCTGTAGTGGTTATGCCAATAGTCTCTTTGTGTCTATTTATGGCCGGTGTTATCTCAGTGTTGAGGTGATAACAGGGTTGGCTGGATCTGTTGTTCATAATGTATTCATAACCTGAATTAACTGTTTAGTTTGCTTATTCAAAGTTGGAGTGAAATATTTGTTGTGTTACCTTTAGGAATATTTTGATTAGCTGCATAACGAAACATAATGCCTCCTTGGTGTGAGTGTTGATTAGCATTTGCTAGTAAGAAATTAGTTTTTCTAAGTCTGCTGTGAAGCTTGCCCAGTTTGCTTTGTGTAGTGTAAAGTTGATGTATGTATGCTTTAGTCGATTTAATTTATTTGTGTTTTGACCCTGGGATAAACTTGGAAAACGCGTTCAGCAACGACATCCTCAAAATTTACACCGGCTAATTAAATATTTACCACAGCCAGTTATCAATAACTTGGTTGGGAGCATGAGTCTACGCATTGGAGCAGTCATTGATGTCAATGGAGGGAGGCCATATAAAGTATTGACACTGAGAGTGTATATACCCATTTCCTTTGTAAATGAATGATAGTAAATAAATCATATGAATATATAATTTTTTAACTTATTTTAAAATTATAACAATATTTCTTAACTGGACAAAGCATATGCACATTAGTGTATGTTGGGGTAGTAGAAAAGTAACGGCATTTACCTTTACTTGCAACTGGTAGATGGCAGAAGGAGTTAAGACAAGCTGGATCTAAAAATATCCAAAATATTATAATGGTTATGAGGCCTAATTAACCTATATTGACAAGGACCTGCTTCCTTATTAAAAAAACATTTATTTAATCTTGTTATGACATTTGCTTTTTCTTTTCTGTTATACTTCTAAATTCGTCATAGGAAATCAATCAGGAAGCGAATATTCGTATCGGCTGATGATATCTAGTGAAGGTTAAAACCTTTTTCTTGCGGGACTATCATAAACTAGTATTATAATTAATATTTTTAATCAAAGTATGCCTATACCAAAGACAGCCAGATACCAACATACATATTGCTATCTAGCAAACTGTCTAGCCCTCATTGGCCTATGCCTATTATTTTGCAGCTTCGTTTTTCGGTCTGAAAAGAAACAGGATTTCATTTTTAAGTTTATTTGGTTATACCTATATTCATATAAAATTGTACAAGTAGCATTTTAAATTACACTAGAACACATAATACAAAAATGTTTTGTAAATAAAAATAACAGTTTAAAATATTAAAAACATATTATCTTTGTTTAACGTATGGTTGAAATCACTACATTCCAAATATCCAAGCAATCTAAAGTTACATAAGTATTTTTAAATATACATTCGAAACAAAAGTTGACAGATTGCAAAAAGAATTCTAATTTTAAAAAGGTTGTCTTTCAAAAGAAAAAATTATGTGGCCTAATATTTGACATGACTGTAGGATAAAATTCAAGCCTGAATGTTTGCTAACAGTAGACACCAGTCCGATTTCTGATGAGATTTTATTCGTCAAGTGGATAGCGGTTTAAACATCAGATTTAATTGCCTGAGAAGAATTAAGAAAGTAACTGAAACCGGATTGAGAAAGTGATAAAGGCATCATAAAGATCAATGGACAAAGCAAAAGCAAATACCTATGAGGACTCACAAAACAGAGGAATAAGGAATCACATATATTGCTCGTAACAATAATGTAAAAGTACATGTCCCAGAGAAAACAACAAATATTAAGGTACATAAAACAGTAAAAAAACAGTTTTAAGAACATAGTGTTAGTGATAATCGATTACCACAAAGTTCAATTGGGTGATTTGAGAAGGTTATTCAACCAGGTTGATCGGCGAGGGCTGATGGAGCGGTAGCATTCGATAAGACCGAGCAGAGAGAGATTGGGTAGACGATCAGGATCAAGACTATTTCTGTGACAATATCATCGAAGTTGACTGCGAAGAATGAGAGTGTCAATGGTAAGCAAAGTGTTGTTGTTGAGGGCTGCGGATATACACTGCCCCACTTCGACGTTGTTAAGATCTCTTTAGCAGATGGGGAAGTTCTTCTGGAAGCAGTGATGTTCGAATCAGATGATGATCTCTTTATGGTCTTAGTGAGGAGCCGCGTCTCACATCCATACAGGAGGATATTGTAAATGAGGCTGTGGAGGATTCTGATCACAAATCGGTAGAACCGACAGAGCAGGCACCTAGACTATTGCAGAACATGAATGAAAACAGATTATGTGATGCTTAGACACATGGGGGATACACACCCATAAAGAGAAGGCTACTACCGACAAGGGGACATTAGTTTGTCCGTCAATGATTGTAACAAATCTTCCAAAACAAACGGTTTTCTAAATAGACAGATGCGAGCCCTTAACAAGATAAAGCTATTCAAGTCAAAGAAGAATCCGAACTTGGCGTCGTAGTAAGTTCTAGCAACGAGGCTGCTACTGGTCTGCTAGTCTCAACAGATGGAAATGTCCCTTCAATAGATGAACTAAAACTACAGGAACGTGCAAGGGTTTGGGGATCCACGCTTAAAACGAGCATAACTGACACGGCGCGCTAAAGAAGGCTAGGATTACCAAGGCTGCCGCTGCTGCGGACGGGCAGCGAGAGCTAGTGTTACCGTAGGTCTCGTTTCTTAAGCATGTATTAGGCTCCTGCATAGTCAAGTTGTGGATTCTTACCAGTTGGATCATTTGGTTCAATACCTTTCTTCAGAGAAGGTACGCCCACGGTGGCGGTGAGGAGCTGTGGAAGACCCCAACAATGGGAAGACTGCATTCGTGAGAATATGGTGTAAGCACAGGCAACCCAATAAAATATGGGAAATGCCAAAAGAAAAGAAGATATAAAACATACTACTAGCAAGTAGCATATTATTAATTAGTAAATTTGGAAAATACTTGTAAGATAGAATATGACTGGTTAATTTATGGCCAGTTTACCTCTACCTTTCTAAAACTATAGAAATCAAATAATAAATTGGTGATATAATAATTAGAACACAATTTAACATTTCTGAAACATCCAATCTGACATTTTACAAAAAAGTTTGTTTTGACAGTGCACACTAAGTTTGATCAAATTAATTAGACTTTCACTGTGAATTATTTGAAATTAAGTTAAAATAGACATAAATTTATCTGCAATTTCAATAAATCAAGGTATTTCATAATATTGATTTACTTACCAATAAAATATGATCTTACGATAGAGAGTTTTGTCTTATTGAATAACAAAGCTTCACAAGTAACCGTCAAAAACTTGGTTGAGTTGATTGTATGTTTCAAATAAAAGACAGTGTTAGAGATAGCCACATCTGTTTCCAAGTCATTTGTAATCTTTACTGTAATGTTTGTGACGTCATTTTCAATAAAGTTGGCACAGACACATTGCCTTAGTTGGCCGACTTCAATGGTGGGATGATCGGGCAGAATAACTAAATCTGAAAAAAGTTTAGTTTGGTTTAGTGAAATCGTTAACAAAGGAAACATTATCATAAAACTGTGGAGGTGACTGGATGTTAACATAAATATTTTTACAGTTTTCGGAATAAAGAATGTATGTGTAAATTTTGATTTTAGAATCTCGAATAGTCGGACAAATATAATCAATATTTTAGATTTATTTAAAACAACATTCATCCCTTTTTCTCTTCTAAATATGGGAAGACATTTGCTCTAGCTAAAGTTAAAAGACACATTTTAACGCTCTTGCTAAAACAAAATTGCTTTTATTAAATCAAATTACTGAATAATTAAGTTGAATACTAATTGTTCTGTTAACTATTTGCATAGTGAGTATAAAACACCTTCTGAAAAGTGAAGAATTGCATATAACTCACCTGGCAGTGTCGTGTTTTCTAAAATATAATAAAATCGGAAAAATGAATTTAACCCAAAACAATCATAAATGAATAGCTATTTTATAGAAGCTGGAAAAGTATCACTTTCCATACAAGGATTTCTAATGCTACCGAGAGCGCAGCAATCAAGGTATAACATTAAATCCGTGTCTGAAAATAGTACTTTGCCAGTGATGTAACTGAATATATGTTTACATATATGCATAAAGTGTTTCGGAATATTAATTATCTATGTTTACAAACACAAATATCATCGTATTCAGCTATAAAAAGTAAAATTACATGAGCCGAATACTATGAAAAATCTGCAGAAGACATCTTAAAAATGCATTACCAATTAGGACATCTAGAAAAATGTCAACGATCTTGCAAACTTAGAGGGTCGCAAACCATCAGAAGACACACTTTTTCAATACTTTAATCACCACTTGAAACGACTAAAAAAGTCAAATTAGTCGATGATGAATCAGAAACATAAGTATTTATTTGGAAAATGTTACAGGTTTACTCTCCGATAACCATGCTGGTAAAGTCTTTTGAGAAAGGATACGGTCGCAAGTGCCAGTACATTAACTAAAGATGAGAAAAATACCTTTCTCACGTCAGCATCTAATACAAGATAATTTATCAGCATAAAGGTCCCGATTGTTTTAGGTTTCTGTGGCGATTTAATTATTAAAACTGCGATTTCAACAAAACCACTGGCAGAACGGATAAAATTAAACGTCTCTAAACAAAGAGGAGAACAAATTATCAGCAAAGTGCCGTTAGAGTATTGTGAATATCTAAAACACTTTGATAATCAGCTGCTATGACTGTGATGTTCGCCCTAGTCGGTTGTTTTAGGCATATCGACGACTTAAGAAAGAAAATCACTGGTACTACCCAAAGCAGCCGATTTGAGTTCGTTAAAGGAGTAGGTTCAAGGTTAAAGTAACATCCGAATTCCTGTAGGTACACTGGACACACCTTTTAAAAATTTGCGGCAAGCGTTCCCGCCAAAGCCGGTGCTGCTATATTCCTGATGAAACGTCACTTCAATGGCAAATGCCACAATACCGCTAATTACATTTCTGTACATAGATAATACTACAAATGGACAAATCTGCATGAAATCTAATACACTGGAATCCGACAAAAATGTACCAGTCAATGAATCGACGCGTGTCTAAATGTTATTAACAATTTTTGAGATTTAATAATTGATATTTAAAGGTGTTTGTTAAACCTATGCTTACCATTGTGTTAGGAGGTTTTAAAAATTAATGATATAAGACTCGTGTTTTAATAAAATGTGCCTGTTTAAGAAAAAGTATTCTTATGGTTGGAAAATGAAATTTTTTAAAGAAAATACTGCTTTTCCTGGGCTGTATTATCATAGAAAGTGGACTTTTCCTATTAGGCATAGAAAAAGCATTGTAAAATTAATACAGTGGATGATTTTGGGTACTTTAATGTTTATTGACATATATCTAGCATTCTTTTCATAATGTGGAAAGATTTTTCCCGAACCATCTGTTCCAATTTTAATAAATTATTAATCTAAATATTTTTAATTCTTAATGGGGATTTCAGCTATAGGGTGTCCCATAAAAAACGTCGTTTTTTCCGAAAATACAAAATTTATTGTTATAATATACACATTGTTGTTAACAGTTATTTATTGAGATAAAGATGATTATGACAATAAAATATGTACAAAAAGTCAAACATAGACACCATCATTGCAGGTGATCTTTCAGCTTTTGAAAAGAATTTTGCATCATTTGTTGTGTAAAAGTTGGCAATGTCTTCAGCAAAATTTATTCGATCTCTGAGAGACTCCAAGCGCGGAAATATTAAACTATCACAAAGGTTCATATCTAGAGAATATGGAGATTGTTTTATTAACCTTATATTTGACTGTTCAATGTAATCATATGTGGCCCTGGAGGTATGGGGTTTGGCATTGTCGTGGACCAGACGCATGTTTTGATCCAAAATAGGGTTCGTATGACGTGTGTGAAAGTAGGCGGACATATCCCTGAGAAATGGTATATACACTTCAGAATTGACCGTGTCCTCAACAACACTATAATAGTGTTGTCCTCGTAGCGAAACAGCGACAATTGCCATTGTCTTCTTTTCTGTTGTCATTCTTCGGACAGTCTGAGGACGACGATCATCTGGAGAATTCCAAGACCCTAGTGTGTTTCGAGGTTATATTTTTCTATGATAGAACCATTTCTCATTTATCACTACAATATTTGATACGGTCAAACGGTTTGCAAGCTCTGCAAGCATGTTAGTAGAACACTCAACTCTTTGTTCATGATCATATCCATTGAGGACGTGAGGAATCCAGATTGTTTTCATCCAAATCTTTCCATATCCTCAACAAGAATACGATGGATTTAAACAAATGGATATATGTCGCACAGATAAGCTTGTATCATTTGTCACTACTTCTTCAACAGCTTCAAGTTAATAAATGTTGTTGTCTATGAAGTAAATAATAAATTTTATATTTTGGTTAAAAACGCCGTTTTTTATGGTAATACGTCAACACGGACATTTCTTATAGGATGACAGTCATTTGTTTGTATAAAATGTATACAATATTGATTCTGATCATAATTTTTATAAATGACATAGTCATTCTCATTATTTTTTACAATGTGAATGAAAGTAAATGCCTCTATTTCAATTTACGGCATTTTAAACTTCGCCCAACGAAGCAGACTATATTTTACCCCAGGCATAATTAAAAAGCTATAAATGCAATTTTAAAATTCCTATTTTATGATTACAGATGTACATCATAAATATACATTGTTTTATAATCAATTCATTTGAAGTTATCCCGTTTATCTCAACAATATAATATATAAAATGTTTGGTTAAATATCTCCCATGCCGTATTTTTTTCTATAACTGTATAATTCAGACACGAATTATATGGGTGCTGCTAATTTTTATTATGTGATGTGTCTGGAAATCATCATGTTAAAATAGTTTAACAAATTGAAATTGAAATTATAGAAAAGAAACGTGGATATTACATCATTAGATATTAATTAAACCTATTTATTGCATGCAAAATCTTTGAAAAATGATATACGCCTTCCATAGAATATTTTTTTATTATAAATATCATCGGAGAAAAATTACGCCCTTCAGTCCGCCGTATCAAAAAAGATACTCACGTCGGGGGTAGATGAATATCAATTTATTTTCTATATTGCAATAAAACGTTAGTTGCTTTTCTCTGCAACAAATTTTTATTTTCTTCCGGTTCAATAATGATTTATTACAAATATACACAATATTTTCTTCACTAAATGGTTTTTTTTTATTACATATTTTATGTTGTGTATATGCATTAGGTACTTCTGGATATCGTCATGTCGTCAGTTTCTACAGCTTTTGTAGAAAAGACATTTTTACATTTTAAAAACATGTTCGAGAGGATCTCATTACAACATAGTAGTTATGTATGATTAATGTTTTAGGCCATTCCTTCGCTTACCTAATTCTTATTCTAATAAGTTGTTTCTAACCCTCCTAAATCTAACTTATATTGTGGTATTTACAAATTTAATTGTTATAGGCCAAACAGCCCATGACCTTTCCATTGTGTTAAATGTAATCCCCACAATGCGCTCGCTATCCATACCATGGATCGTCATTGGTCATTCGATTGTTTTTGCTATAGTTCTTTGCTTTATAAATGTAGTGATCTGAAAATTAGCCGGGTTTTAGTATCTGCTTTTATTAAACGTAATTAAAACTCTCAGAACTTTAATCATGATTTCTTCAATATTATCCAATCTAAGTTTAAATATTCTGTAACTTTTGCTTCCCATTGTACGCTTCTTAGTTATTTATCTTAGATTGTTTAATTTATTTTACTGTGTATCATGATGATAAATCAAGAGGTTAGAAAGATCGATGTCTCGTTTTTATCATTGTTCTCCAAGTAAATAAACATTGTGTGTTTGTTTTTAATTTTAAGTGCAGCTGATTGCAGTTTTGGAAAATAAATTTGATATTTCGAGCTATTAAAATAATCTGATGTGAAACATGTCCTGGGCATACTTCAACAGTTATAACTTTTAGGGGGGAGACTGATTTTAGACCCCTCCCCCTTTTTTACTAGCAAATTTTCACCCAGAAATTTACTTGTCAACTGTATTTTGGCATGTGTTTTACAAATATTTTCTTTTGGTATTACTCATTAATGAGGTATAACACACAGAAGCTGACGTGCTACCAAAGCATTGTGAACATTATTTCAAGAAAACAGCACTTAATGTAAGTAGCTATCTATTACATTGTACCTTATCTTGTGTTATAATCCTATGCGCCCACAGTCATATATAAAGATGCATTTACAATTTTTGTGTAAGAATAACAGTCGGACTGATAGATGTTGTTATGCTGGCCTTGTTTTCTTTAATCACACATTCTATCACTACAAATACTATAATTTGCGGCAGCTGTACAATCTCGGTACAAGTCAACCCCAATCAACCAGCGGAGTCCTGTAAACGTCCGCCATTGGTCCGCACCTGAGTCCGCAATAGATCCTGTTTGTCCAACGCTTAAACGGCTTGCGAATGTCCACACCAAAAGTCCACAATAGGTCCTATTTGTCTAACACTTAAAAGTCCATCGAACGTCCGCACAAAAGTACGCAGCAGGTCCTGTTCAAAAAGAAGCTGTTGGAAAATATTTTACTAATTATACTACTTAAGTAGTATATCTCTTTATTATTTTAATTGCTCAAAATCTATTCAGTCCTTACTATTCAATAGCAAATACATTTATATTTATCAATTAATATTATAGTAACCCTTTCATTTAATTTTGACCTATCAACTACTATTGTTGATAAGGAATTATTAACAACCCAAAAAACAAATCACAAAAACTATTTAACCAAAATAAATAAGGATTGTATAAATACAATAGGAATTTCAGTCATAAAGTGATAAAATATCGTAAATTTACATTATGAAAGCGTTAATATAATTTAATAACACGAGTTTTACTAGCCGCAGCAAATATTTTTTACATTATAACCATCTATGTATAGTAAGAATTCATCAATAAAGCATATTTTATTAAAGCAGAAATTAAAGTTGCCATAACCAATATATACAATCATATATAAATCAAATATTAATTGAATAAAATAAAATGTCAAATACAATAAAAAAGGAAGCCAGCCGAAGAAAGGTCTTACAGGTACAAAATAAAGCCTACAAAAATATAAGTACAGTCTACTCTCGATATTCCGACTAGAATTTGAAGAGAACAAACTGTTACCTATACAATTACACTATGACAGTTTTTGTTAATCCGCCCTTCATATTCCGATAAATCTGCAGGAAATTTTATAAATTAGTATAATACATATTTACATCAAGATAATCCGCCTAGAGTGGATTTTTTGGTCTCATAATTAATAATAATAATAATTTATTTCAGGAAAAACATAGTTACATTTACATGTATATATAAATACATATATCTAAATTATTATATCATTTTTTATCTGTTAATAGTGTATGTAAATCCTAAGGAATGAAAAACAGGTATACTGATCGGGTTGATCCCTTTTTTTATTATTAACTTTTTGCTTTATTGCTTGTGATAATGCAAGGGTTTTGACATGGGACATGAATAGTTCAAGATTGATTGAGCGGAGATAAGATTAGTTGATTATTGTTTTTTGATTCCTTTTACAAATTCTGGTAATAATCATAGTAAAAAACAAACAAACATGTGAGATAATTCAGGTACAATTTGATGCAATCATGGATACAAATATACAGATACAGACAATAGATATCAAGACTTCCAGATGTCATTTCAGATAAACACATAAAATTACAAAACATAATATAATAATGTTAAATGTTAGTTCATTAGGTATTCTAGTAAGAGTTAGTCATTATTTACTCTTTTCATTTGATGAAACAATGAGTGAAATTACTTTTTATATTTTTTATTGAATGTATTTTTTTAATTTCAGAGGATTATGTAGTAGAAGTTGCATAACAACTGAAAATAATGACGTGACGTCTGTTTACCTATCTATCAATATTCTCTGGTTATGGACGTCAATATTATACGTATAGAAATAAACAATTGTTTTCAAATTATCCCACCTGACTATAAATATCATATGAGTAAGGATTACTCTATGATAAATATAATAGGGATATTTGAAAACATACATAGATATGTTTTTTCTTTAATTAACTTTCCACTAATTGGCAACTTGCTATGGACATGACTATTGCATAGCATACAACTATGCTTCTATGGGCATTGACCATACGAAACCTTAGTTACCATAAATGAACTTTTATTTAATCCACTTAGCAGATTTTACTGGACTTAGAGACACCATATTGTCGAAACAATGAATTGTTACATTTTCCAACATTACTTAGATTAATGAATATTTGATCACAACAAACCATACAGAAACTTTCATTTAACCAGTTTTCTACTTAGCAACTGCTGTTATAGTAACAAAAGTTTGTTTACACAGCTACACTTTCATAGGCTTTTGATTGCAAAAGAATTAGTCTTTAATAATTTATAAGAGCTGTGCTTAATTTGATAAAAATAGATATCCTCGAGAGTCGAGAATCCAAGCTTTAGTTTCAATATTTAAACACCATTATCGATGAATTTATTTTCTATGTGAACCAAAAAGGAGAAGTTGGCAATGGGAAAATATTGTATGCCCCAATAATGAATGGTCAAGTAAAACATAAACCGAAAAAGACTTAAAGGTGATCTTTGGTATAAAACAATATATTTGGTCGTTCGTTTTTGTTCATCAATATCAATAGTGTGTAGGTATGTACCGTACAATTTATAAGCACATGATATAGGTAGTTTAGGTACATTTTCGGAGAGCACTAAGTACAAAAAAGTCAAATATCTCAATCACACTGATGGCACTGGCACCCAATAGAAGGCCAAAGTTGCCACCAATATCACCTAAAATGGCAGAAAAAAAACACTTTAATAACAAACCAACGATTATAAGAGAAAGTGATATGATTTGACTCTTTTTAGGTTCCATTTAGAAATCGAGTAAACTATGCATTTCAGTGCTATTTTTAAATATGAACTCAGAAAAAGAGGCGCATTGAATGTTTTATTGAAACAAATCAAATATAAAGCAAGGTGAAATCAAGAGCAGTAATCCATACAGTAACAATGGTTAACCATATTATGTATATTCATTTATTTAGAGTTTGGGATTGGTTTTATAAAAGCTAAACATTTTTTGGAGCTTTGTTGGGTAATTTTATTTACATTATTTTTGTCATTTATTCATAATGGTACCTAAATTTGTAATTTTAGTAGAAAAACAATTTTTAAATCAATACAAACATAGCTATTCATAGATATGCCAAAATGAGTCTGATAGTATTTATTCGGCTAGCACAAGACAACCAAAAAGTCGGAGTTTGTACCGGGGTGACTAAAGGGCTAGTCACACTTTTTCGGGGGAATGGGAGCGAAGTCACCACAGGCAACATTATACAATTTTGACTTGAGGGCTAGGGACATTAGAGACGAAAACAATTATAAAATTTGGTGTAGGACAACAAGCCTCTTCGAGCCGCACATAGTCAAAAAACAGTAACGAATTTCATATGATTTGGACAACGGTTCTAGGAACATCAGACAACAAGCAAAATAAAAATGGAGCTGCAGATTTGCCTCTACGAACAAATAAAAGTAAAAAAACGGAACCACAAAATTGGATCTTTTTATAATTTTCAATTGTATCAAATATTTTGGATAACTTACAGTTTCTAAAAATACCTCATGTTGGACATGGGTGATTTAAGGCGCGAGTCTACACATCTGTACATGGGTGCTTGCTTTATGAGACATTAAATTTGCTTTCCAGTGCCGCAATTGTTATACATTGAATTACTTCACATAAGCCACAACTTTTGGCAAATCGGATCCTAGACTTGGGTGACTAACACTATCCTAGAGTTTGAGGGCGCTGTGGGGCCGTAACTGGCAATACATAATTTGGACATGGGTAGCTACTATAAAGATCAAGCACAACACATTTGCAACTACGGTCAAATGAATCAGTTTTACGTTGTAAAACAAGCTCCCCTCTAGGTTTTCTGCTATTTCTCGTAAACACTTTTAAAGGCCCAAATAACTAAAAGACTCTAACACAGAAAATGCTATAATTATGCGCAAATTAAAGTAAACAAACTTTTCAAAGTGTTCACAGCTCTAAGTTTCATTTGGCAAAGCAAGCAACGTTTTCATAAATTCAAGAAAACCAGCAACCTTGTTTTCAGCTATAAAACCGCCAAAAAGCGCACTTTTGTGCGGGATTCGCTCTGCGGCTACGCCCACCAATTCGACTACGGCGCATCTAATTGAAAATAGGTGTTGTAAAACATCCTTAACAAAGCGTTTAAAGTTTCAACTTTGAGTATGACAATTGAATTTGTTCGGAATACAGTCGAAACGATTCCCCAGTTTGGTATAACTTTCATATTCCTAAATTGTGCATGAAGTTTGCTACCCACGATACCGAAATGAGTGTCTATAGAATTTATTTGGCTAGCACAAGTCAGTTTTTGTACCTTGCCAAATGTGAAACTATGCCAAAGAATTTTACCCAAATCAAAATTCCATTTTCTTTTTTTATATAAATAAATATGTAACTTAGGTAGCATTCACATATACAAATAATTACTCCAGTAATGCTTGACTAAATAAATATTCTCCAATACTGAGTAGCAATGAATGAACACTTACTCCAAAATTGTGTTGAACTGAACGAAGGCTCCTCAGAATATATGGTTGAATCCAGACTTTCATAATAGACTTGGAGGTGAATCAAATTGTCACTTAAAGAAAAAAAATACAGTCACATCTGTAAGATGTTATAGGTACACTTTAATACTTAATACAAGCAGCTGGCATTCATGGATTGCAAACACACACACATACGTGCGGATGGTGTTATAGCCAGACTTTATTTTTGTCCATTTGTATCCGGTACTAGCAAGACGCAATCACCATACATTTATTTAATTATTAAAACAAAAATGCGCGCTATTTTTAAATGTGTGTGTTGTACATGTAATTGCGTAATAGCAAGACATTTTATAAAGTCCCATTATAACCGGTATTATCAAGACTCAATCGCCGGACAATATTGTTTTGTGGGCGCAATCTTCAAATGTTCTATGTGTAATCGTGCCAGATGTTGTCATACACACATACACACACTAAACACCTAGATATCTTACTATTGTACATCAACTGGTAATTGTGCGCATTGCACCACAAGTATGCACATGCTAGTAGTTACACAAAAAACTAAAGTTAAAATAATCTGTTGAAGGGCCCCAAAACCACCCAAGTGAAGTTCATAGAAAATTAGAACTTGCAGAGGCTACAATAATACACGCAGCCTAACCTGACGTACTTTGCACTTCTAAGCTAAACCAAAGGCTATACCTATGATCTCAAAAAGTCTGACCCTACTCTAAAGATAATAAGTTGTACCATTGACTGAATATCGACAATTGTTGTTCTATTGACGTAATTTTGGCTGCTCCATATGCACCGAGCGTTTTAATTTAGTCGTCCTTAAGGGACTTACGACTGCCTCCTTTCCACTAACTATCAAACAAACATGATCATTTCCCCATTTACTGCTTTGGTTTTCAACGCCAAATGATCTTTCTTCAATTGAGCTCAAACCTAAGACGTACCTAATAGTGCAATTTGCTGACAATAAGATAGAAACAAATTTGAGAACAAATAACATATAGACAAAACAAATCAATATAATGTAGGTGCACACTTACGATAAAAAAACCATTGAAATATCAGTTTCTTTTTTAAACATCGAAGCCACCTTTCTTAGATCCGAAATAGAAGTTTCGAACAAAACCTTCTTATTGTCCAGTTTAGTCATTACTTTTATTAGGTCCTTGTATTCCTTTAGTTTGCGAACATAATGACTGAGCATCTGCTTCTTGGCGTAGGTCACATTGTCATTCACTGTAGTTATCATGAAATCGGCATTGAAGGCTCGGTGGAATCGTGCACAATTGAGCCTACCTTTGAAGACTGTGCTGGCGATTTGTTTCAGGACTTTAGTGGTGCTTTCCTGAATTGTAGTGTTATTCTGTCCACACATGGCATGTATATCTTTGGACAACTGTTGATACACATTGGAAAGAGCTGGAAGAAAGAACTCCTTGATGAGGCTTTCCATTGATTGGATATTGGTCCAAAAGAGGTAAGGAATGGTTGAACGATAAATTGCTATTTGATCAACATATGTGATCAGTTTGTTGATGTGTTTATTGAAGTGCTTCGAAAGCACTAATTTGACTATGTCCGACATATTTGATTTCTGCTGAAGATAGTTTTCTGATTGAAGTTTGGCTGGTTCGATATATTTTTTCACCTGTTTATTCATTTTAGTCAGCAATGTTGACACTTTTTTAAGTTGGTACAACGTTTCTTTCGATTCCGATGTGAAAGCATCCACCTGCTTTGTAAAATGCCTACGAAATGTGCCAGAATTTATCGAAGCTGTTCTAAAGGTCTGATTATAGTACAGATAAATGCGATAGTTAACTCCTTGAACCGATTGTCGCATTTTGTACATCAATTTCTTCATTTTTTTCTCAGTCGGCTTGCGCTTTGAACCCGAAGCTGTTTTTAATATGCTTTGCAATTTAGTAATTAATTTGTGGTAATTGGACAAATATAAATCCAAATTGATCAGAGTACCGTTCAACTTCTTCTTGTAAACATGGAACAAAGTTTCATGGGTGAACAAGTGGTCATAGTGTCTATTAGGGGTCACTTTATATGACGCCAGCGGCTTTAAATTGCTAATGTTGGCACGAATCAGCAGGAACATACTGTGAGCTTTATCCAACATCTTCAAAGTGTTGTTCAACTCAATTTGGTTGTGAACCAAGCTGGCCGCTTAAACCTCTTTGGGTGCAGTTTTAGAAATCAAAAGTTCAAGTGCATCGGGAATCCCGTAATTGATGTTCAGGTAATTTGAAGAATATTTTGACAACTCACGTTCGTAGTATTTATTCCATCCTCGGGGGTAACAGTTTTTTACAGGATAATCAAGACGTTCCAGTAGGTATGAATGGCTTTGGCATCTGCTCTTAAATTCTCCAAACACTGAGCTAAAAACCGTCTTTGTCAAATTATACTTTTCTATGGAAGTGGCGACATATTCGATAACTTGATCTGATATATCGATAAACTTCAACAAGGCTCGCCTTACATGCTCAATGCGATCGGGATTTTTCCGATAAAAGACTTCCCTTGCGTGAAGCACATTGGGTTTGACATCTTTTGAGACTAAACTGTGGATTTCCTCGGTGTCAAATGTTGTGATTCGAGAGAATGAGAGAAACGTGTTGTATTTCATGTTCAGACAGTCCAATGGGCAAGCACAGCCACCGAGTCTTGGAGTGTACACTTCTAAAAACCAACACCAATAAACAATGCATAGCTACTACAAAATATGTAACTTAAAAGCTTTTCAAAATATTAGAAATATTGTAATATATTTATTTACTTACTATGAAAATAATTTCTAGAGATTATTTTGAAATGATACCTGTGAAATAAATTTCCAAATGTTTGCTCTTAATCCACCCACCACTTAAAACCCCAAACCTTTAGCATATAAAATAATTGGATATGCCCTTTGAATGGCTCTAGAAGAACCTTATTGTGTAATCGGTTTTAGTTGTACATATAAGATTAAACTTTATCAGTCAAAATATTTTGATTGAATCAATCCAATGGGGTTCCAAAAGTAACTGTAGTTGTAAATCAATGTCTATGATGTACAAGGGGCCAACAAAACACTGAAAATTACCTATAGCGGGTTGCACACATCGGGCATATTGGTAGAGAGAACAGCTTGAAATGAGTTCTAAAAGATTAA
>JAUYWI010077198.1:0-13622 GCA_034780595.1 Parotoplana pacifica
TTATAATATATATATTCTAATTAGTTATTATATGCATTAAAATCATTTGTTTTAGTGTTAATTTAATTTTAATTTTTCATGAAGTTTTGCGCTTTTTCTGAATATTTTGACTTGCGTGACTTTTCGAACACCCTGTATAATATAATTAATAAAATAGACAAAAGATCAAAAATATAATGTTAATTAGATATTTCGCCAAAGGATTTATCAATATATTTAAATTTATTCATTATTAAATATATTGATAAAGCCTTTGTCGAAATATCTAATTAATATTATATTTTTTATCTTTTGTCTATTTTATTTTATATTATCCAAGATCATGGTGATTAACATTAAATTTATCTTAAACTGTTGATAATGTTTCATTTAATATTATATATCTGTTATCATATTTGTACTATTTTTAATAATAACGTTTTTGAACATAATTAACGCCAAAGCCTTTCTGAACACCCTGTATAAATATTTTTATCTCTTGTTCTTGTTTCTACTCATGGCATTTTCATAAAGTTTCACTACTTAGAGTTGGGCCATTTCTTGATGTCTTGGGGTCGTGCTTCAGCTTCAACAACCTCTCTTTTGATGCATCCCAATACAAAAATGGCGATCAAAAGATTTAAAAGTTTGCTATATATTTGAATTAATCCAGAGTATGCTTAGAGGAAGTTCGAATCAGCTAGTGTATATAGTGCTACAACCGTTCTAATTTTCTGATGGTTTCGTCTAGGAAAATAATGATGTATTTAAAACAATCTTACCATATTTTAGTAGTAACACCTATTTTGTCAATCAATGCACAAGACATATATTTTAGTATCCATCATAGAACATAAACTAGGTATCAATGTTGTTATTTTGAGGGCAGGTAAGCGCCCGAATAAATGACAACTTTCTAGCCTATTTTTTCCTATTTAATAATATTGTACTTATCTCTATAGAATCTTAAACAACAACTAGGCATGCAACGCTGCATAGAAATAATCATAAATTAATAGGAAAAAAACTAGGCATCAATGTAAGAAGTAATGAAATATCTTTTATTTAACATTAGGCATACCTGGTTTTTTCCATTATATAGAGAAATGAGTTAAGTACAATCAATATACATCTATAGTATCAATTTTATATATATATTTCATTTGCTATAAAACCATAGACTTTGCATGACCTAAGCCATAAATCAGAAATAAAAAAACCCTCTTTCTACCATCTCCCTCTTATTCTCATTACAAGGTGTTTCTTTGGTATTTAAGAAAATATTGGCTCAACCGTTCACAGTTTAAGACTAAATGTGGGCTTTTAAAACTGCTCCGGTTCTATGGTGCTTTGGCCATGCAAGGGTTGCTCGTGAGACAGCAGGTATTATACTGGTGATTCTATGCTACTGTGCAGCTGCTGAAGGCCATTGTTTTCCTACATTCGTTAATATACAAATAGGCTAGGTATAAGTATAAATTTGAAAAAATGCTGTAGTTTTTCTAAAATTTAAATGACAGTGTAAAAT
Source organism: Parotoplana pacifica (assembly GCA_034780595.1). Taxonomy (NCBI): domain Eukaryota; kingdom Metazoa; phylum Platyhelminthes; order Proseriata; family Otoplanidae; genus Parotoplana; species Parotoplana pacifica. Next base: position 1,508 of record JAUYWI010077198.1, read on the forward strand.
TATGTGAAATTGCGTTAGATAAAGTAAAGTCATCGCAACCAAAGTTACTTTATCATCTTTGACTCCTTTCTAAATATTGGGTGTGTATTTATTTTGCCATAGTTTTTTAAATATAGATATATGACAAAAAGACATGCTATTAGAAGTAGGTACACATAGGTACAAGTAGCCTAGATATACAATTAGTAAATGAATACATCTTCAAATTTTAACTTACAATAACTTTGTGAAATTCATCTTTTAGTCCTAGAAGTCTGAGTATGTACTAAAATACTACTTAAAGCTTTAATATACGTAGAGCATTTGCCAATCCATTTAGTGCCGCTTCACCCGTTAATAAGCACACTTTATAGATGCAAAAGAGTTTTATTTGTCAAACAGATTGTTTAACCATTAAAAGTACAGTCAAGATATACCGATAAGGTAATTTCATGCTTCACGTGAATGGATTGGACTGAAATTTAGAAAGATTCTTCCATAATTTTTAAAAAATCGATAAAGGGACCGATCATAGAGGCCGATGACGTAATGAAGTCCAAATTTATGGACTGACAAATGAGGAGACGGTGTAGAATCTGTTCTTGTTATAATGAATATATTACTAGAAAGACATATCCCTTTTTACTTCAAATTATTTAGTATCAAAAGTCTTTAAATGAATAGAGCTCAAAGTGACTTTTAGTCCATTCTGTCTATGCATTTAATAAGTCCTTTGACGTCTTAATTGCTTTAAAATGTGCCAAAATGACCATTCATACGTTTAATATGTCCAAATATTTGAAAATTTGTTCGAAAAGTACACTATAGATTAAAACGAATAATAAACCTGGCTCTTTGCATCTATAATTCGGTCCAAAAAATACTTTTGTGGTACTATAAAACACACAAAATAGCATTTTATGCATACTCTAGTCACATTAAAACAATAAATCGAAGCGTATTAAAGTAAATAATACATAATTAGCTAGGCACTACACAAAGACTACAGTACAATAATCATGGCAACATTCAGTCAGTAAAGGAACTCACAAATAGGATAAAAATCTGTGGAATAATATACAAATAATTTGAAAATAGTAAATCAAACATAAAAATATAAAATGATAGAAATAATCCTATCAATCCAGCTAATACTAGACCGCAAGAATCCTTTACCTACTATTTATTTATTTGTCCTTATGATTTGAGAATAATTTTGGGATAAACTACCGATATAATACCTTTAGAGCAAGAATTAATAGACTGAATAGCTGCCGATATTACGCACAGATCAAAAATAGATAGATTGAATAATAACTACTGACATAATAAACAAAGAACGAGAAATGATATAGCAAAAGTGAATAAAACTATCAAAATTAATCATATGGGCAAAATGAATTAAATTGGAAAAGCTGTTGATGTTAATCATAGAGTAAGATTAGCTAGATTGGATAACTACCTAAATTAAAAGAAGAATACATAATCTATGTGGCTCTCAATACTCATGGAGCAACAAGATTAGATAAAGTGTCGGACACTGTCGGAAGCCAAATTAGGTAATTGTGGTATTATAGTTTTTGAAAATAAAAACGAGCGATCGATAATATCATATTAATGTAGGTATAAAATAAATTCGAACAAAAAATAAAGAACTCTCAGATTCATATTGCCTAACACACATAATATCAATTCTCGGTTATATACATAGCTATTATGTGGGTTCTCTTTTGTGCAATTGCAAGTCTTCCACGACCTCTAAAGCTTTCAACAAACCGGATATCTCATCGGACATCGATACTGTATACGAACCTAATTCGATGAAGAAGATATTTGCCGCGCATATTAATTTCGTACACAACCTCTGTGCATCAACTGTATAAGAAAATAGCATGAGACAGACTAATGGCAATTTAATTCTCATTAAATCAAAACATAAAATCATATAAAATGTTGTTTCTATTTCATAGACAATGAAGAAACTAAAACATTTTTTCACATTAAATAAGTACCACCTTAGTAAATAGTATGTCTTTAAGAGGCTGGCTGCGATGAAAATTAAGGAAATTTCTTGTACAAAATGGCAAAATGTATAATAAAACAATATCTTTACCATAATATATTATATATTCGAAAAATTTATCATACCGAAGTTGGGACCAGATATATTATTTTCTGAAAATTAAGGAACTTTATTTGAGGAATGCAACTAACTATACCCAGTTTGTTTTGTTGAAATGTAGATATACGGTTTGTTCGCATGAATAACATGTATGATAGACAATGCGCTACTACAACAATGCAATTTATAATAGCAAGCTAAAATTACCGACACATATGTACGAGTGTGTCGAAATCGGCTAAGTTTAGCCAAATCAGGATATCTGCATGTTTTGTTCTAGGTCGAATCTAAACAAGAAACTTCTCGAAGTGATTCTTTAACAGATAGGAACTTTCTCGACCGACTTTAGGTCCGTTTTTCATGTTATAAGTGGTAACTCTTACTGAATTAAGCAACATACCTAATATCTACATAAAATAAGTACTAACAATTTCCGGGCAGTTGATAAAACACTTCAGTCTGTTAGGCGTTTTTTAAATAACCCTAAATTGTTATTTAAAACGTACATGTTATGATTGTAGGTATTATGTAATATTTTTATATTCTTTTCATACGTAAGCTGCCATTTTTGCTCACAATAGTTCATTGGCACGAAGAGACAAATATTTGGAATAGGTACATGTCGATTAATGAGGTGGACTACATATATTCCAGAAATTGATCCATCTTCAATAAATTAATACTTTCCCTAGCTAAGGGTTAGTTACTCATTTTATTTCATTCAGCAACAATTCTTCACAGATCACGTACAATATTATTGGTCAATATTCTCAATATTAAAAATCGATAAAGATAAGATTGGTTAGCTCTAATAACTAAACAAATCCCCAAATACTTCAAATTAAATATGGTTAGCTATGGTTTTAGGTTGGTCTTGGTATGGCTCTAACTAAATATTATTAAGATTTTAAAGTTTCAAAAGTCAAAAATTTGCATAGTTTAAGAAAACAAAGATCGTTAGATTATTGTTTATTTGTTTAGCAGCGTAATATTGAACAACATCTTGAAAAATAATTTAATTCATGTACATAGTTGTTTAATAATATTTAGCTAACAACAATTTAATGTCATATATTTCAAGCAGTTTTTGAATTGTTTAGTAAGAGTTAACCATCTTTTGTGTCTTATTTTTGCTTTATTAGTATGTTTAAACTATATAGACAGTTTGAAATCTATTTTTAGCTTATTCCAAAGCCATTGATATTTTCTCTATAAAGTTATCTTGCACCATAAATTAGCAAGAGCTGTAAAATGTTTATTCTCTTTTTTAACTTTAAAGTGATGTGTATCTGAGGAACCATAGATCGTATTATTATAACTTTTGTTGAAATCAGCATCTAATTTTATTGTTTCATTACGCAAATTGAGTTTAATCTGTGAAATTTAGTTTTACTACTAACATACTACTCGTTTCTAGGGGGTTGCTAGGGTGTATCAACAAACTAAAACGATTTTTATAGTCCCTGACACTTAATCGATGTACCAAATTTCTTTAAAATCGGTTAAAGTTTAGAATCCATTATCGGTGTTGGGAGAACAATTTGTTTTAAATGGCTAACTTAAACCATTCATAGTTCGAAAACAACAAAACCGATTTCTATGAAATTTGCACAAGTTGTGAACATAGTATGATCGAATTTGGTTATTCTAAAATTTAAATTATTCGAGCTGCTATAGATGTCCACAGTTTAGCCCATTTTCAAAAGTCCAATAATACGCTGACAAGACTAGCTATCTCATACGTAGAGCTAAAGGGCCATAGGCCTAGACTATACTTTGACTATTAATGAAATGATGTTTCACATTTTTACGACATAAAACTATCTTATATACCTATTGTTGCTTACAAATACTAATAGAGCAGCGAAGATAAATATACCATGTTTAATAGAAAACATACAACATAATTTGTAATTTGTATAAGTCCCTTAGTTGTTGCAATTGTGTGTAGATTCGAACAATGAGAAGATGTTACGAGTACCTATAGGTTTTTCATTTATTCTAGTTAATTTATTACTTCACAGAATGTAAATAATATAACCTGCACATTCGTACAGTCTCTCAAAATGATCATGCATAATATAGGATCATATGTAAGTACTTATTATAGGATGTAGGTAGCCAACAAAAATGATAAGCACAATTTGTTTATTATGCAAGTTTATTTCTACCCATCTTGCATACCTACTGTCGACAGGCTCCTCTGTCACTGGATAAATTAATCAATAGGTTACCTTAATGTTATGTAGCTTGTTAAATTAACAGAAATTTAATTACTCATATAGCTAGTTACTATTTGAGGCTAAGTTTATATGGGTATCTATAGGTAATCTATGTGGTTGTGGTCACACAAATTATCTCTTTTTATCTGTCAATTCTTTTAAGTATAATTGAGAGTATTTCCCTTTTTACTAACTTTCTTATAGACAGGATGCTAAGTTTCTTGTTTGTCTACTAATAGTGAAATATTATGAATAAAATTAACTGAAATAGTATGTTTATCCAGCCAAGGTTTCTAATATAAATCTATTAAAATTAAATTACGGTCTTTATTGGGTAGCCATTTTTTTCGCTAAGGGTGTAGAATGTATAGCTCTGTGAAAAAAGTATTAAGTTAACGATTTGATAACTGCAAAATAGTCCACGTAAATAGAAGTATCTTCAGCTAACAAAACAATATTTAACTGCTTTGATCTTATTAAATTAGAATTAAACATTATTGTTCGCTCTTCTCCTCCATAGGTAATGAAAAAATATCTTTTTATACTCAGATATTTCATTGATTTCCATATATAGTGTTTGTTTGTTTGCTTTTCGTAAGATTTTCGTTTGAAGAAGAATAGTTAATTTTGATAAGCCGACGAGCTACTTATATTATTAGTTTCTTATAAGCAGCAAAGTCGACATTAAGTCAGAGATATTTTTTATAATTATATTATTCCATATTTATTAGTTAAATAATAATTTTTTTAACTACCACAAGTTATACAAACTGTAGGATAGTGTACTTTAAGATAAGATATTACATTTTGAACATTTTACTATAAAATTAAACAATAGTGCGTCCAATAGAGGTTATAGCACGGTTTTTATGGCAGCAATTCCTGAATTTTAATCGATACTCAGATTTTCTAGAATAAAAGAGGAAGATGAGTACCTAATGCTATCTGCTGCATTTTGGAACCGACTTAACAACTTGGAATGAATGCCTAAAATGATTATTTGTAATCTATTATTCCTGTTTCTCTAATTCCCAGTTGTAATTTTGATTGAGATTTTATCCTATTTCTTCTCCGCAATTTTGATTTTGATTATGTGAATTCATTTTGTTATATTACATAGCAACATATATAGGAAGCAAAGAATATTTTGATGAAAATAAACAAAATAAAATCCTGAAAAAAAAACATAAAAAGTGCATCATCCAGACGTTTTGTATCTATATATTTTAGAGCTTTTATGTAGATTGATGTGTATTAATAAATAATACATCCGCCAATCGAAAATATCTCTAACTTCCGTTTATCCACCGTCTGATATTTTTTATTCTGAAAGTAATCCCAACAATCTATTACTACAAACTACAAAATTAATGTTGTTTAAATCAAATTCATTGATTAGCCGACCATGTGATTTATCAACTCCGATTTGTATTTGAGCACCATTGAGTATGGAGTATGTACTTTCAGAACTCGATATAGCCAATTACGAGATTGTTAAGAACCAAATTTTGATAGATATTAATATTGTTGTTTGTTTTATAGAAATAACTAATGGTGTTCTAAAACTTCTGCCATTATATAAAATAATTCCAGCTATGTAATTGCTAACTTAAAATTCTTATTTATTTAAAAAGACCAAAAGTGTAGTGATTTGATTTAACTACGAAACTGCACTGAATCTTTATGAAAGCAAAAATTATAAAATGTATTCTTGGCAAAACCACGTATTTAAAAATGTATATTTTTGGGAAATATTTTTCGCCTACTTTTTTATGCAAACTTTTAAAGGTTCAATTTTTATATTTTACTTAGGTACTGTTGAAAAAAGTACATTTAGTTTTGCCTAGCTAAATAAGATCTTTTTATCATTAAATGGCTAAAAACAAAATCTTTAAGAGATCCAATAGTGATAATACAAATCATATCAATTTCATAAAAATAAAATACGTACATTATTCAACGAAACATTTGAGGGGAGAATTAATGAATAAAGTAGGCATAGCATTAATAGAGTACAAAATAATAAGATAGAAAACGTTTTAAAAAAAAACAAATGTTTTGCATTTTATTTATTAATTCTCGAAACAAACCTACCTACATCTTTAAAACAAAACACAATGATTATTCTGTGTGTAAGCGGCCATGAAGAAGAGATACACCTCCTGATCAAAATGGCGGATAAGCATCAGCAAATAAATTTCAAACTTCGCCAACAATAGCCTCTCTGTCTTTAGATAAAGCAAAGACAAAGCACTACAAGTTAAAGAGCTGCTGGTAAACATTTCCGTTATAAAACTCCCCAATTGTTTGTTTTTTAACAACAACAAAATAGAATGAAAAAGAAGGTAGTTGTAAGCAGGTATAGGCAGATAGATGTGGTACTTTTTATTAGTAAAAAAAGAAATAAAGTCCTAATACACTGCTCAGTCATTATAAACCAACACAATTACATTCTGCTAAGGTTTACATCATTTCTAGTTGTTGACAAAAAGTTCATATTAGGTAAAATTTAGATTTAGAAAATTTATGCTTACTTACTAATATACTATTTATACTCGTATTAGGGATTCAGGTTATTCAAGGTAAACTAAATTAATGGAATAATAATCAAATTTATATTTAGTTTTCTCAATTTATGACGTAGAGACGGCAGGTATAATTATTTCTAAGTTTTTCTAACTATGTACATTCGATAGTGTTCAAAGATCATGTCTGGGTAGTTTAAATCGACCTACGTAGAAATTATCAAATCATTTGGAGAACTGCAATATCACCGAGATGGAATAATTTCAACAGAAAATTGTTATGAAGTAGAAAAGCTCCGACATATATTGGAATAAGACCGAAAAGTTGGAATAGCTTCGAAAATTCATCAAGTGGAAGAACTTCGACACGGATTGTCATCAACTTCAATACAACTGACAAACTTGTCAGCATCTCATGGTAATTTTTCTGTCAGCACTATTCACATTCCTGAGAAATAAATATGTAGGTACTTGTCAGAATTATTCTAGTTTATGATAATTCCACTTTTTGACAAATTTTAGCATAAAAACAATCCTGATGCATGTTAAATATCGGGGATATTCCATGTCGTTGCAATTCCACGCTCCCTTGCCTTTATGATAGACTTTGTATATTTATTTTTGGAGCTCATTGCGTGCAAAACAGTATTGATTTACATTTACTTTTAATTCAGAAACAAACAACGCGATGTTATTTAGACATGTTTATGTCACGATTAAAGGCCGTCTAAATATTTTATTATTTCTATAATTAAAAACCTTTCAACGCGTGCACATGTGAATAAAATCAACCAACATTTGATGAATAAATCACTATTTACGCAAGCTATGGTAAATTTAATATGACATGCAAAAATAAGAGAACAATTTCAACAAATATGTTGAACAACATTTTTTTCAACATAATATGCTTTTAGTTATTAACTGATACATTTCACAATACTGGCGGTACTGCTGATACCACAAAATACATTTTTAGGTGGATTTGGGTAAAACATTGCACGTTCAGTTGTTTAATTTTTAATTTTCCAATTTCCATAAGATTAGTTAGACTTTCTAGCTAAACATAAGAGAAGTTTACTCAAATCTAACACTAAAGAGGTACTTGTATTCCACTCACCTAATCCTGAACAAAATTAAAATGTACTTCCTTAAAAGCCTGCCTCAATAGTAATTTAAAAGTTTTCATTGAAGTGACACAATTTTTAATTTACCTACATTTTACATACGAATAGAATATAATTATATCTAAAAAATCTCTGTTAGCTATTTAGAATAATTCTGCGTCAATCAAAAATAATTTATTTACATTTTTATAATTAAAGAAGATTGTATTGTAAAAACTATAAGTAATTTTAACATATGGAAAAAATCAAACAATTTAGAAGAAAACTAATAGTTGAAGATATAAGAATGCTAAAATTGGGATCGAAATATGGACCAGATTTGTTAGAAAAACATTTCTGCATTAGGTTGTTAGTTCTTTTGATTTTGTATCACTTTATTTGTATTTATCTTTATGCAGTAAAACTAAAAGTTGATACCAGGACGCAGACATTTCTTAAACAATTGCTTTTGGTCGTCTCTGTTGGACTGATCAACTGTTTGACCGATTATTCGTTAAAAATACAGCTTCAGTCATCTGTTCGGTACTACTAATCCGGTCTGTCACTAGACCGATGTATTTTCTAACAAATGACCGGATTATAATTATTTAACAGAGGAGCGATATTATATTTTCTAACAGATGACTCGTCCAACAGATGACCGGTCTAAACAAATGACAAGTCTTACAAATGACCAAAGGCATTTTTCTACAACATGATTGGTCTAATAAGTGATCATTTATGGAAATAAGGAGTCCTGTTTTGTGTGTCTAACAAATAACTCAATCCCATTGTCACCATATCACTGCAAATACTTGAAGCTCTGAGTGATCTGATTATAAAATCCCTATGAATACCTACCAGCCCATTCCAAAATGCTTATGGAAGATGATTTGAGATTTTTGAGATTTTTTAAAGCAGTATCATTATTTGTCATATCACAAAGCTTTCGAAACCAAGAAAAATCTATGGCAGTTATTTTGGAAATGCTATTATTTAGAGGACAAATAATCTATTTGTGGTTTGATTGGCATTTGCCCCCCTCTCTCTCTCTCTCTACCGACTAAGATATCGATCACGAGTCAACACTTATTGCAACAATAGAGATATTTATTTCAATTTGAATTATCTCAAAACGAAAACGAGCATTTAGAAAATCTATAAGTAATGAATGTGCTTGCATGTTACTTAGAAATGTACGATAAACACGTTATGAAGATTATATCAGGCCTATGTACTTAAAAATTATAACAAAATATAATTCTCTAAAATTGCTCATATTTTCAAATATCTAATCAGTTCAAGAGCGCATTACTGACGCATTTTAATCGCCTCCAAATCGTCCAAAACTACCCTACGCAAACAAAAATGTATGTAGGTAGGTATTTGGTTGCTAAATAGGTTCGAGAAGGAGATATTATGGTTGAGTATTATATAGGTAGTAAGAGCTAAAGATTAAGAAGAGCTAAAATATCATAATTCTTCAGCTCTTGAATAGCAATTCAATCGTTAAAATCTCGTTTCAGAGGCATGCTATGTAAACTACTCTATAAGATGAACGTAATGATTAAATAAAAAGAAAGCGGTTATTATAAGTAAAACTGTCCAACATGCATTAGCGTTACAGGCTTTAGTAAATAAACCAGCCACGAGTTCAAGAAACCGTAAACACTTACATATTTCTATAATATAATTAATAGTAGAAAACAAATAAGTACATTAGAATATTACAATAGAAATTAAGTGAAAATTAATTTTAGTACAAAATGTACAGATATAGAGGGTGGCGCTGAAATAGTTATTATCATTTATTGATGCTTCTATTAGTTCAGTGCTCCTTAAGTATTTTTGGAAATGTTTTGGAGAGCTAACCATCTTTTGGGTCTTTTTGGATAATGTAATAATATGTATGTACAACAAATTAAAAAAAATATATAAGGAGCACTGGACTATAGAAGCATCAATAACTGAAGATAAATATGTCAGCGTCACCCGATATAGACTAATTAAAATGAATAAATTGCATTTTTGCCTAGTAATTTAAGAAATCTTTTTGTGATAGTTTGATATTTGATATTTAGTTCCTATGAAAGTTTTAAGTTCTTGCCTGGTTTCTGTTAAAAATAAAACCAACATTTTTATCAAATAGTTGTACAAATTTACTGCTAGCTATCGCATTCTTTTCTATGTACGACTTAACCCGAGCTTGTCTGACTTACATGTGCAACTGTCTGACAGGCGGGGTCCGACGATGTTGATGCTGGTGTGCTCGATGATTGTGCATATGTCGACCTCTGTTCCCACAGCCACAATTCGCCGCTTTATCGGCCACTGAAGAAGAAACACTGCCGTCCACCGAACTGGCTCTCGGCTTGTCGGGAACAGTCAGACGCCCTAGAGACGCCCTCCTAGCCTCATCCTCTTGCTCCGGTCCAAGCCGGCCGTACATGACGTCATCCACAGACGACGACCGGGGCTTCTGATTGGCATCGGAACCAGCACCGCCATACCACTGAGGCACTTCCAAAAACATCCCACTGGAACCTGGCACCGTTGTGGTATTGCCGCCCACATCCCGATGGGAATTGGGAACAACAGGAATGCCCCCTGGTGTATCTTCACCAGCTCCACCACTGCTAGGCAGAGAAATGGAAACAGAAGGACTTCCTCCCGAGACGCTCTCCAAGTCCATATAGTCCTCTGTCATACGTTCCAACCCTTCCACTTCGGAGGGAATGTTCACCACTAAACGTGACTGTTCGCCAGAGCCATCAACCTCTTCCTCTTCAATATCCGAATTCTCTGGGTCGCTCATTGGCAAAGGCACAGGTGAATTTCGTCGCAGAGAAGGAACATGAATTGGTGAGTTTCTTATCGACGCCCCACCCCCCAGTTTGGCTGCAAGAAGGCAATGAACACAAACTTTGGGAATGTCCAGAGATCGTCCACGTTTGCGTGATCCTGGAAGTTTGAGAAACCAAGTTTCTTTGTTGTCCGATGCGGGACGACTACAACTGCTGTGAGGCGATCCGGCAGATGGAGAACCTTCCGTGCTCGAGGAGCAACCCTCCTTCAGATGCGCATCGTCACCGGGCATCGAATAAGAATAAGCACGAGGTTTCATGATGCATTGTTTGCACACTATGGTGGATAGGGCGGGCGAGGTCGTCTGAGGCACACCCAAGGCGGGCTGCTGCTGGTTCAGTGACGCTTGTTGTTGGTGACCACACTGAGGTGAGGGTGGAGAAGGAGGAAAGAAGGCCACACCACAGTTGGTAGTCACAAGTAGCCTCGGTGAAAGTGGGGGACTCATAACGGGGGAGGGGCAACTTGGCGAGGATGCGGCACTGCTGGCCGAAGGAGAACCCCCACACCAGGCAGAACAAAGACGTACTCCACTGCCCCCGACGTAGTAATTCTTGGGCTTTGTAGCGGTGACTGTGGTCGGTGCGCCCTCAGAAGCTGCGAACAGCGAAGCGGCCCGTGGTCGAGCTGAGGATGAATCTTCCACCAAGGAATCATTGTCACTAGAAGGCTCAATCACGAAAGTCGGTGGGCTTCTCACCAAATTTGTCCTCTGACGTGGGTAGGTTGACGAGGCCGAGCGTGGCCGCTTGGGCAGAAGTGATTTCGAAGAATGAGCAGCTGGGACAGTGAGTGGTGGTTCTGTGCCGGGCAAATTGGCTGGATGGACAATCAGAGGTGGCAGGGTTTTCTTTTTTCCCGACCAAAAAGGCATTGCGATGAAAAAAGAGACTGTCACAATAGGAATGGAAATTACAGGCTAGAATTCTAAATTGATCACGTCATGTTGACTAAATAAACTTTGATCATGAGAAGTGATAGTCTAATTAATGTTGCTAGTTTTTATGAAATATTAAATGAATTAACAAATATAATCAGACCAATCAAAGTACTTGTGGTGGTTAGCTAAATGAATAGGTGTTAACCAATAAAATTTAAAACAACTTTATTTAGAAAAAATCTAATTTAAATAAAATGTTAGTAGTTTGTATTTTATTACAGATGATCGTCGCATTACTAGTTAATCAATAAGAAGTAAGATTAGAAATTATATTTTCATATACACTGATTTCCAAAATAAATGGAAAAACTTGCTAATAAAACAAAACGGGAAGCAACTTTTATCAATCAATATGA
>JAUYWI010077209.1:0-13619 GCA_034780595.1 Parotoplana pacifica
TATACTGATGTGTACACTCTGATAGTTATAATTAATCAATAATATTAGGGTTTCCATTTTTTTGGTCTAGTGTATATGACTTCCTAATCTAAAAATAGACGGTGACGTCATTTAGAACAAATATATGACCTTCAAAATTACTTTTTTTAGAATACACTGGGGTCAAGTTTCTATCTATTGATAAAACATTATATAGCTCTAAACAGCTTCGTTAGAAAAGAAATTGAAATTTGTTACCGTATTTAATATACTATGTTTATCATAGGGGTAGGTACCTTCAAATAACAATAACTTATTAACCATATGTCCGATTGACCTCACTGTTTTTTATATTGTAGATATTTTTATACTACAACTTTTATACATACAACTTACTATTCAAAACGTTGATTGATTTTAAGTAAATCACGAAAAACCAAAATTATGGATTTTTGTACTGAGTTGCAGCCAATAGAAATTGAGCGCTAGAAAAAAATTATCTAATGAGGAAATTCTAATATACATTATTTTATTCATTGATATCATATATAACATTTGGAATCATTTTAACAATTCAATTAAATACATAGACAGATTTAGCGAGCATTACATGTGGCCCAGTCCAACACTAGGGCCGGTCATTTTTGACTGGTCTTAGAAAAGTTTCCCCAAACTTCTTAACTTAAAGCAACCTATTTTTGTCATCTATGTACATGCAAAGACGAATCCAATGATACAAATCACGTTTAGACCTTAATTCATTCCTGATTTGGTCACTATTTTGGCTATATGGACTAAACTAATAATCATAGGCTAAACATTAAACGAATTTAATGATATTTGGTACCTAGACTAATTTTGAGATGACAAATAAAAAATCGTTTTCAGATTTTTGGGCAGTTGCTAGGTACACCAATATTCTATTGCAACAAGGATATTTTATAAATTTATCTAATATAACTTTTCACTAATCAACTTTCCACTTAGTAACTGTTGCTAAAAGCATCCATATAGCATGCAACAATCTAATTTTACGTATTTCACTATGTAAAATCTTAGAAATTTTCCGCTGTTATTTTTCTATTTTGTATTTAAAAAAAACATTTCAAGTGCCTCTCTTACCAAATCAACTTAAGATAATGGAAATATTTGATATGTAGTATATATATTCCTTATCTAACATGTTATTAGTATGCCAAGTAAAATATATATGTATAGCTCTATTCAGTCAGAAATTGAGTTCACTGAATTCATTTCATAACTAGAAACTCATATTAAACCATTGTAAATCATTTAGAGCCCTTTAATTATGATATTATTCACTTTTGAAAAAATGAATCTTCCACATCATGGTAGCCCTCATAGACCAGCAACCAGAAAAATGAGTCATCCAATTTCTTAAAACATAATTTATACTAGAAATTTGATTATGCCTAAAATATTGATTTTTTTGGCTAAATAATTGATAATCAATAATTTTAAAAATGGATTTGTATTAATCACACAGCAAATATGAAGTAAATCAGCTAGACAATGTTTAATTTTTGGACCAGATAATGTCATTGGTCCCTAACTCAGCACATATATTGATTTTTTCAAAAAAAAAGTGTCAATGAATCATTTCAAGTAGCTTATAGAGCAAATTTCACCTCATGCAATACATGGGAAGTATGAAATTCTATTGTGGTTTAGACCCCCACCCCCAAACAGATATGACCATGCTTCAGGCAGGTCTATCAGACCCTTAACGCATTTATAAAATTTCCTTGGAGAATTTAGATTTGAATATTTACTATAAAAGATCAAAAAGTGTATTAGCTCAAACTCCAAAATAAGTAAAATTACTATATGAATGTTGGTGTTACAAGATAAATAATATTCTAAAATATTAGAGCAAATAAAGTCAAAATTTTATAAATTGCTATTTGTGGAAATTGTAGTAGATGTTCAATGATGATCAAGAATTTGAATTTACAATATTTGATGTCAGATGTTTATTGGCTTTTTTAACTCTAATATTTAAAATGTCATTTATCTAAAAGAAACAATAAAATGAGAACTAGCATACAAAAATGATTTCACTTATTTTAGAGTTTTTGACCTTTTTGATAATTAATTTCCATTCTTTTGTAATGAATTTATATAACATAATGGTCAATACCGTTTTTTTAGATGTTAAAAACTTTCAATTATTTGACATTAATATGGTTTTTTTCAATTCATTCCGTTCACATAAAATTGGCCAGAACCTGCTTTGACAGCGTGAGTGCCTTTTAATAAAAAAACAGGCTTCAAAGTACTTTTTCTTTTTCTCTTGTGCAAAATTGGCAAATTTTCTTTACTTCTATGCTTTGATATGAAATATACGAACATTTTATATTATCTTGGCAATGATTATGCCTAGCTGATGAGGCCCAACAAGGCCGAAACAGCTGTCATGGGCTATCATTTGCGGGTAATATAGATAAGTAGTATATTTTATCAAAGTATACCTGTTTTTTTATTATTACTCTTAAACACATATAATATGGGTTTTTGAAATTGATTCTGTTCACAGAGTGCAAATTGTGAGCCAAATAAAATCTTTTTATTAATTTTTGTGTTAAAAACGTTAAATAAATATTTTTTCCCTACAATATAGATTTAGAAGGAACAGTACAACTTTGTATCCTACAAATATAATTTTGGATTGCCTTCTTTTCTATAAATATTTATAATTCATTATGTTTCCAACACATTGTACTATTGTGTTCATTTGACTTAATCTTGTAGGAGTGCCTTTAATTTGTCTTGCTAAACGTTTTGAAGATGATAGTGTATCCCAGCACTTTTATTACATACATATTTAGGTCACTTCAAAAATTGATCCAAATTTATTTTTTTAATAGGGAAAAATCACATCCTTGTTACTAAACAAATATTTTAAGAAAAATGTAAATTATCCTATACACTACAAAATTTTAATATTTTTTACAAAGTTGTTTCAGTTCTCCACAACCATATTCTTGACAATTTATCTATAAAACATACTAAAAGTATTTTGTAGAATTAGTAAATTGACAAAACACATCCATTTTTTTGCTGTTTAGTACACTTTTTATTTGAAAATGTGCTGAAATTATAATAATTTTAATGTGATAAGAATAATAAAAAAAACAGGTATAAATATTTTGTATATTTAATATCAACATAAAAAAGATAGGAAAAATCGCTATAGTAGCATAAGAAGAGAAAATTAAAAATAATCAGAAAAAATGTTTTTTATTAAAGGGCTGTGATTATGCCTTCCTGATGAGGCTGTCCTGGGCTATCTATAGCAGCAAAATATAATACAGTAGGATTTGCCTATATTGGATTCATATATTCGTATATTAGTTTTATTTAAAAGTCTCAAAAAACCTATCTTTTATTAATTAAAAAAACATTTATTGGATTCACTTAATATTGGATATTCTCCTATATCAGACCGAAATTGTTGTCCCTAGAAAATAAAATTTGTCCAATTAGATAATGGAAAGTAAGTAATGTCACCACAGAAGAAGCACAAATAGAAAGAAAGCACTTCTGGTGCATGTACCTCATTATATGCATATGGAAGGAAAATAACCAATGACCATGTAACTACATTATTTTAAGGATATGCCTGCACAGACAATTCAAGCTTTCTATTTCTGCTTGTTCTTTGAATATCATACCATAGATTATTGTCTGAGGAAAGACAAATCATGTTATGTATATATGTGATTGGGAGTGAAATTATTGGCTTAGAATGAGGTAGTGTGGACTATTACTACTCAAACTGTTCAAAAAACGACTTATCTGATTGAGCTGAAATTTGGACCCAATGTACAAAATTGCATTGGGATTAATTTGGCATATTGTGTTGATCACTAAAGAAGTTTTCTGTGCCCAATTAAAGCTGACTAAACATATGTAGAAGCAACAGTTTTGCAGTCAGAAGTTAGAGAGACTATTAAAATTCTCTCTACATAATAGGAATTCTTCAGGATTTCATATTACTGCATTGATTGCTACATGGAAAACTCTAATGGCAAAAAATGCTTCAATAGTATCCAAAGTGTTAACATTGAAGTGCCTTTTGCTTTGCAAAGTCAGCAATTAAAAAAGAAATGACATAATATTGAAGCTGACAGTCAGAACAAAGGTCTACCATTAATTTATAGCATCTGGTTTAGACAGTAAATTGTACACACATAATAATCTCAATGCACAGGTAGACAGCCAGTTTGGACAATACTCTGGATTGTGCTAGACTAGTTTGGGCAATATGTAATTAATAAGAAATATTCTACAGACATAAAAAAATATTTCTGGTTTGGCTAGTTCTAGATTAGCCAGAGTAGACTGTATTTGAGGTTTGATGACATTCTATATAACAATTCATCTAGAAGTATAGAAATGAATAGTTTTATGATCAAAGTACTGTATCGGTAAAAAATCTTGTGATTTAGTACTGTCCAATGCACTATACATATGTAGAATGAATTAGGCTGAAAATCAACCTCTAATATTTGAAAGTCTATAACTTTAA
Source organism: Parotoplana pacifica (assembly GCA_034780595.1). NCBI lineage: Eukaryota > Metazoa > Platyhelminthes > Proseriata > Otoplanidae > Parotoplana > Parotoplana pacifica. The sequence goes on from JAUYWI010077209.1 coordinate 4,532, forward strand.
ATCATTAAGTATATTAACATGTATTTATGTGTAGCTAAGCAATAGTGCATAGTATATTAATAAACAGATAAGTAACATTGAATAAAACTATTAAGAAATACACCTAAACATTGTTGAATTTCATCAGAAAAATAGGTCGACTTTTAATTTTTTACTTATATAAAATATTAGTGATCACAATGTTTTCTGCTGGGTAAAAAAATAACATTTTTGAAAGTATAAGTTCCTGTAGTAAACATGCAAAATGTAGTTTATTATCTTGGAGAAATATAACTAAATTTTGGTGGGCTTTGTTTTACTTTTCTGAGGGTCTATATAATTTAATATTGATGTAATCTATGTTACTAACTCACCTAAATGAACATTAATGTTAGCCATGAAGATATTTATTTTAACTTACTCAAGTCAATACCACAATACCTATAATAAATTTAGTATATAGAATATTTTAATAAAGTATGTACTTATGCTATAAATTACTTAGTCATTATTCTCTTAATTCTTGAAAAAGATGATTGTCTCATTGAAATTTATTGAAGCTATAATATGTTGACTTTAATTTTCATTAGGTTATCTAAAATATTCAGCATTCCACAATAGTACCATCAATCATATTTTTTTAAATCTCTTGAATATTGAAAGGAGACACATTTGAAAACAGCATTATTTTAGAAAAAATCTTTTGTTTTCTAAAATATAATGATTTTCAGCAGCTAGTAAAAAATATCTTTTATAACAAACTCAATTATTTTTTTAACCAAGCACCAGATTACAATCTTAACAATATATGTTTTCTTGAGTGCAAACATGTTTGTCTTAGTGACTTAAAGTCCAATGACCTGTGAAAAAACGATCAACTTCAAACTGCCAAAAGTATATATTTTTAAATTTAGATTTAAAATCTATTGGTATTTTTTAGCCTCCATTAAAGAGTTACATTCATTTAAAGATTACCTCTATTCAACAAAAATTTATGCTTTTTTAAGGCTAGATAGAATAAAAACTTTCATGTCTATTTTAATATAGTAAAACTTGAGTTAGTTAACAGTTCAATCTGGTCTTTCCTGAATTTGTTATATAAATAAACTAATATTATTATTATAAGTATGCCAAATTGCAGTGCACAAAATGAAATAATAGCTATTGGGTTACTAAGAAAAATAATAATAAAAAAGGTAAAGGCATGAACCTATAAATATTTTCTATCCATAGATTTAGAAAACATTCAATTATGCACAACTCTCATTATTTATAACATTACAACCAATAAAGGAGTATATTTTCACTGTTATGTAAGATAAATAATGAAAGCACTGATTGATTAGAATATATTTTTATGTATTCTAATATTTTGTAATTAATATGTATCATAGGCAATAACTTATAAATGATATGAAATTAAGGAAAATTTTATTTTTTTAATAAATTAATTAACCCATAGTAAACATAGTATTTTTGTATACTTGGGGGAGGAGGGGGTGGGTGAAATTTAGCACACACCTTCCCATGACAAATGAGGAAGATTCCTGTTTTAAAAATCAATACTGGGCCTCAGCTATAAGCCCTATGACATCACCAAGTCAGGGAAATTGTCATTTTCTAGTGTGCATACTTCCCAAGGTCTGATTAAGCTGAAATTTGGCATAGATGTTCTTTGAGTAAAACAATTAAGATTTGAATTGGTACATTCTCAAACATTATTGATCATTGAGTTTGTATCAAAGTTACAAAAAATCTTGTAAAATTGAATACAACTATCCTATTTGTTTCAATTTTGGCATCTATCTATCTCCACTGTTCCATATTACATGCAAAAATCCTTAATATCTGTATATGACACTCTTACAAGATCTGCTAACATTTATTCCTTGATTTACTGTGGCTTCTCAATATGTTACCTATTCAAATTTCTTGTGCTTAGAAATTGTATTTAGTAGCTTCCTTCTTTATTGATATCCATTAAGACTTCTTTATTTGTCTTCTTGTCTTGCTATGAGATTTTTACTACATTCATCTCCATATTCACATTTCAAATGCTTTGATTTTCTTCTTATCACTTTCATGTAGTGTCCACATCTCAAAACCATATAAAAGTATGCTTAATATTAGTTTAGTGTATTCACTATTTTCTTCTTTTAAACTTTTAGTTAAAAGTTCAATTCTTTTTGTAAATGTTGTATTTGCCCATTGCTTTCTAATTTGAATTTCTTCTTCCACTGATGTAATTATTCCTCTCAAATATTTGAATTTCTTAACTTGCTGGCCATTAAGAGTAATGTTGACAGGAGCCTTTCTTATTATATTTTTATTACCCTTGTTTTCTTTACATTGATCCTCATATTGAGTTTTTTTAGCTTTATCATTGAGTTTACTTATGGATAGTTGTAGTCTCTGTTCAGTATCTGCAAATCATACTACTTGTATTAACTTGCCACCTATCTCATTTATGTTGCCAAATGCTACATTCATCATAAGAATAGTAGTGGTGATAACAGACATCCCTGCCTTACTCATTGTTCTACCTCCACTGGATCTAATACATTACTTTCAAATTTTATGTTTGCTGTTTGGAGTGATTGAAAGGTCATGATTGAGTATGGTCTTTCCAGTGAATTCCTATTGTTCTGAGAATTTCCAATTCACTTTGTCAATATACATATATAGACAGGACCATATAATTCACCATCAAAAATTAAAAGATTAATTCTATGTATTAATTATGTCTATGAATTCTATAAATTATGTCTATGAATACCATATTGTGTTTCTATAAAATTATGTTTATGAATCAATGGTCTTATAAATTTCCAAAATTGTGACTATTACTCTGATACTAATTCACATGAGGTGTTTGAGAAATCAGTTAACAGCCCCAGTGGTATGGCCTGGGCAGCCATTTGCTCCACTCAGATAATCAGCCACTACTTTTTTACCAATACCATTACTGAAGAAAATTATCTGGAAATGATAGAAACATTTGCCATACCTAGTATCCAACCACTACTTCACAATAATACTACTGGTTCCAGCAGGATAGAACACTGTCTCACTATTCAAGAAAGGTGAGAGACAGATTGAATGCTTAATTTCCAGCTGTGTGGATTGGTAGGAGGGGAACCATTGAATGACCACCACAAAGCCCTGATCTGTCCCCAATGGATTATGCTGTCTGGGGCATTATCAAAACAAAACCTGAAAACACTGACCAACTGAAAGCAAAAATAACAACCACATTTAATGATAACCTCGTTCATGATATTATTGGCTCCCTACAGATCATATGATTACCTGTCTCAATGAGGGGGGTAAACACTTTGAAAATAAATGACAATGAAATACCCTTGTAAACTATTCTGAACTACACCTAGTTAATTAATTATGTACACATTGTGCAATGACATTGTAGTATTGTTTATTTAAATATAAATAAATAAATTGATAAAATGTTGATATTTTAATTTTTGATGGTAAATTATGTCCACCCTGTACATTATATTATATATATCATATTTGTGTTCTATGCTTTTTACTATGATTATTCACATTATTCTAATGGCTTCCCTGGTTCCATATCAATTTCTAAATCCAAATGGGTCTTTCTCATATTATTAGCTTTTGCCTCCAATCACCCAGTTAGGATCCTTAGAATTATTTCTATGCATGTGATATTAGGCGAATTGTTCTATGACCTGAAAATTCAGCTGTATTGGGTTTCTTCTTTAATCATATTATAATGATATTTGTAGAAATTCTTTTGGCCATGTTCCTGTGTTGTACATGTCATTCCAAATTTGGTAAGCTATTGAAATGCATTTGCTCCAAGAGTCTTCTGTAATTCAGATGGTATGTTACTACTCATTCACTTTTATTCTTTTTCATATGTTATATGGATTCTTCTATCTGGCTGCAGAGGATTGGTGGGTCTTTGGAGTCAGTCTATTTGCTCTTAATTTTCTAATTGTAGATCTTTTTTTGTTTGGTTTATGTCTTGTTGTAAAGATCTTCAATACATTCTTTTCATCAATTTTCTAAATTTAGTTTCATTTGTGAGTAATTTTCCTTCTTTGTTTTGATTAATGTATCCTATATCTAATAACATTTTGAACATCCTTGATTTTATTATATATTATGTTAATTATTCAGTTAGAGATTGGGTGATTGTGAACTAAGTACATTCTACACAAAATACCTTTTGCATTGTCCAACCATTTTTGTGTAATTTATCAATGTTATTTTCAGTTTTGATGTGGAAGAGTATCCAGGATAAGTGACAGACATACAATTACTTGGTTAATGTCATGCACAAACTTGGATTTGGAAATGCCTGGCCTGCACAAAATGGTCAAATCTTCTACACTTCAGACCTAATAAAATAAAGATACAACCTCTTGTTCCAATGACTGGACATTATGTTCACAGTGAGTGTTGTCTCTTATGAACTTTTGATCTGCAATAAACTGTCAATCATTCTATCAAACTATCAATCATCATTACATAATTATGTGTTAATCTGTTAATCCCTATTCACTGCTCTTAATTATTTAATTAACAATATTCATGAGTGCATCACTACAGACAAATCATTTCTCCTTTACTTGTTATTCACTGTTCCTAATTATCTGTTTAACAATAATCATAAATGTATCACTCCAGACAACTCACTACTCCTTTATTTGTTATTTACTGTTGCTAATTATCTGTTTAACAATATTCATGAGTGTACACTAGTACAGACTACTCATTCCTCTTTGTATTCACAGGGGCGTAGGAAGCTATTCAACATTGGTCCGGCCAAATTCCCAAAATTTTCGCCTCCCCCCAAAATTTGCCCATCCCCAACTATATAAAATAAAAAGTGTGATATCCAAACATTGTAGGTATGTACCTCAGTTGAGAAAGTATGATATATACCGTGGCATTTAATAAGAGCGAACTTTAAACTGAGCAAACATTAAATTGAGCGAACGAACAAAGGAATGTTAAAATGTATCAACCTTTGAATTGAGCAAGCTTTAAATTGAGCGAACTTTAAAGTGAGCAAAATTTTTAATTAAGCGAAAATTGTTTTAATGTAAAAAATTAAAATTTCAGTGAGCTGTATTCGCTTACTTAATATTTCGTCCAATGACTTATGTTCGTTCAATTCAAAGATTTTCATTTTCGCTCAGTTTAATGTTCACTCTTATGATAGTACACCATATATAAACTATTCCAGTACTTAGAATTGCTAAAATTTTCCAAAAATTGTAAGTCGATGCTCACTTCCCTGTACAAACTGATTGGCAATGTCATCTATGTTAATACAATCAAGACGGTTTTTGTAGATATTCAGAAACATGGTGTGATTTAAACGAGACTGCTGCATTGTATTTCTGAGAAATGATTTAATTCGTCGCATCACAGAAAAACTACGCTCACTTGATGCGTTTGTTGCGGGCATTACCAAAAGAAGTTTAATCAAACAGAAAATTTCACTGTAAAATGTTTTTTGACCCACAGTTAATGTTCTCATGTATTTCAAGACATCACTTATCGTTATAACCTCTTGTTCAATCGAAAAGTGCACACCGAGATTTTGCAATTGTGCTGCTAATGTTAGTGGACGAAGATCATCTCTGTAAAATTCAGTAACAATTTTGAAGTGGTCATCATATGGCTGGCGATTAACAGCTTTGGTAAGCAACAATTCAATGTTTGCATATATTTTATAGCCACGTTGGTTAAATCTATCACTGATGCAGGCCACAACTAGATCGATCACTTCAAAGAACTGTCGCCTGAAGTGATCATCAACGCTGTCAGGATGAGATCCTTCACCAGTTCCAATTTCAAAACGACGTGGGGCCTTTTTCAACCGGGGCAGGACTGGTTCTTCGGTGACAGTAAGTATTGCGGACTGCTTCACCAACTCAAAGAATAAATTGAATGCTTCATCAGTGCGCATACCTCTTAACGTTTCAACTGTCAATGCAGCAATTTTTTGACCTTCAGTAGCTGACATGGAAATATTCTGCAGCGCTTTGCTAAGATTGTCTGTCAAGGAAAGAATTTGCTTGCTGAGGTGTAAACCAAAAAGGAGATTGAATTTCTCCATTTGGCTTTTTACCCCAATTATTCTCCCTCGAATATCAGGGTCAAGCCGCTTCTCCAGGCACTCGTCCCAAAGCGTATTGAGCGGTGTATAATTATCAATTATACTCTTAACAGATTGGGCCTGCACAGTCCAACGAGTGGGACAAAAGGATCGTATACCAATTCTGCTTTGTTCCTCATCATCTATATTTTCTATTTTAATACTATCAAAATGAGCATGTCGTTTTGGAGAAAAATGAATCAGTTTTGTTATTTCGAAAGCAGTGTCCAGTGAATCACGGCATGCTTTTGATTGCTTAATGGTGTCTGCCACTGCCAGGTTGAGTGCATGCCCATAACAGTGAGTAAGTAGAGCTCGGTTCTCTTCTTTCTGTAGTTGGGCTGCCACTCCATTCTTACACCCTGTCATGTTGGAGGCCCCGTCGTAGCACTGCCCACGACAATCAGTTATCTTTAACTGCATTCGGAGAAGGACATCGTGAATTGTAGCAACCAAAGAGTTGGCATCAATCATTGCGACATTATACACTCCAATAAACTCTTCGTGCACAGATAGGCTGTCATCCACCCATCTTATACAGATTGTGAATTGCTCTTTATTGGCAATATCGGTGCACTCGTCTGCCATAATTGTATAAAATTTGGCATCTGAGATGCTAGTACTTATCTCTCGGAGCATGTGCAAAGCCATCAACTGAATACATTCGTTCTGAATCTCCGGAGATGTGTACTTGTTGGTCTTCTTCTTCATCCACTCCAAAACAGCAGGACAATCGACACCGCGCAGACGCAATAATTGCATAAAATTGCTATTCTCAGAATCGTCATGACCTCTGATGGGCAAACCTTGACGACAAAGAAATCTGATATTCTGTAGAATGACCTTAAACATAGCTCTATTCAAAGATTTTTCATTTTTGTGTTCCGAACTTATTAACTCACCAACATCGCCAACTTCTTTTGGTAGTGATACGATTGCCAATACCGCCTCTCGATGACTAGAGCTTGCTTCATGTTTGTTGAAGGCGTCCTTCGCTTCTTTCCAATAACAGAAACCCCGTTTAATAAATGCCGGATCTCTTTTCGAACTAGTCAGAAACTTTTTCTCACAGCTGGCCTTCATACAAACATGACAAAACACAGTATCTGTTGTTGTGTCATAGTGTAACCACTCATATTGTTTAAACCAGTGCTCTTGGAATGATCGTTTCCGCGACCCAAACTCTCGCTTTGGAAAGGTAAAACCATTAGAAGGCTGACACTTTTTAGGAATGCAATGCATGCTCACGCCTGAGTCCGGAGCACTAAAGCTACTATCAGAAGCCCCACCCATGCCAACAGCAGGGAAGGCAGAGGCCCCGCCCGAGCCAGGAGCATGGAAGGCAGAGGCCCCGCCCGTGCCAGGATCACATATGAACTCACCTCGCAAAATTAAAATGGCACGCAGTCTCCTAATTTGAAATGAGCGGGAATAGGTATTAGACAGTTATATATACAATATATTAAACCAAACAAACAAAATATTAATCAGACAGCTTTGTGCAGTGAGTAACGCTGCAAGGAAAAACATATTATTGTAATGGCTATTTATAAATCTCTGACAAACTCTGGGGACAATTTGTCTCTGTGTGCGTGGTGCGGCTAAAAATTATTGCTCAATTTATGCAAACCACACCGATGTCTATTGTTTAACAACAGACGTCGGTGATGCATACAAACAATATATAATAAATAACAATAACGTAGGTTTTACAAGTATGTATTCAATAATTTAACATCTAAAATAATTACGCCCCAATTAAAGTACAGCTGTACACAAACGATTGATAATAAAAAATCTACTTACGTTAAAAAATGGTTTGTTATATCAACAAAATGTGCGCCCCCCCCCAAATTATTGGTACTGCCATGGCCGGACCTGTTCCTACGCCCCTGATTCACCATATTAATGTAGCTAAGTTAATAATTCCCATGAGTATCACATTATAAAATATTAAAACAAGTACTTTTCAATTATCATATTTTAATTTTGTAGGTACACTAATATCCAACTGAAACAGGCCAAGCTGACAAGTGCCAATTAATTAATTGTCAATAGACATTTAAAAACTTAACTGGGCAATTGAACCCCAAAACAGTTGGATTACAGTATACCATGTCTAAGGTACAATAAAAGTTTATGCTAGAATAAAAACTGTTTTAATTTTACTAGAAAAAAAACTAAAGATTGACATGTTATGTTTTATAAATTATAAATAATGCTATCTACATAAACTGTTAAATTGGTGTGAGCAGGGCAAAATTATGCATTTTGAACAATTTTTCAAATAACCTCTATGGATTTTCAAACCTCCAAATTATATTTTTTGGACATTTTATAATCATTTTATTCTAATCTGATAATTTAAAAACAAGGTATGCCTAGTTTCTCAGAAAGTAAAATATATAAGTATTTTATGTATGATCTGTGATAAATAATTTATGTTCTCTAGTATCAATAAAATAATTTTATTGCATGTGGTCCATAAAATTTACAAAAAAATCTATAAATACAGTAATATGGGATACTTTTATGTGTCCAAAAAACATTCAATATTATTCTGAGTTATCAGTCATGTGAAGCCTCTATTATTGGCAAAATACTATGAATCTAAATGTCAACAGTCAAATTTTTAGTATTCTGAAGATAGCTGAAAATAGTATTTTTGGCCTTTTTACATTTTGAAGGCATTGGTACCATTGTCTGACAACTTAAAAACTGCTTTAATACTTGGATATATTGTAAACTACACAGATGGCTACTATAACATGTCTAAATGAAGATTTTTTTTGTTGTGAGTAAAATTTGGCAAGTGACATGATTTTATATATTTTCATAAATATGACAAAAATCAGTAACATTTACAGATTTAAATAAATAAATTTTTATTCACCAGCAAAGCCACTACAAGACCAGTTTCGACCTTGTTGGGTCTCATCAGTCATAGGTAGGCTC
>JAUYWI010077220.1:0-13619 GCA_034780595.1 Parotoplana pacifica
GGCGCAAAGCAGAGAAAAGTGGCGGATCATGGCAGCCAACCTCTACAGGAGACGGCACTGATGATGATGATGATGATAAATTGGTACTTACCTAATGGATGACCAAAGCTACAAAAACAGAAATATGAAGTTGTATATGTGTGTTTTGTGTATTTGATATGGTTAAAATTAACTAACAGATGGGTAGATCAATACATACACAAAAAGTGAAAAGAAGAAGTATTCAGTTAAGTACAAATTTAAAGTAAAGTCATGGTTTTCTAATTTAATTTTGTCTAACTAATAATATTTAAAAGTTACATACCCACTGAATTTGGGGGTATTATAATTTGTTGATATCGGAGTTTTTTCACTTTTTATTTATTCATTGATCTACCCATTTATTAGTTATTTTTAACCATATCAAATACACAAAACACATACAAAATCTTGTTTCCGTTCTTTTTTGCGCTTTGGTAATCCAAAAAGGTGCCTATTCATACATATCTTTTAAAACATTTTTGTTTACTTTCTTTTGTTTCCATTGGCTTTTTTACCAATAAATTGTTATTCCTGTATTTTGATTTAGAAAGTCAGTCCTGATCAAAACACAACATTACATTTCGAAACATGCATAGTTTTCGTGCATTTCATGCCCACAAAATTAAAGTATATTTTAGGCATATACCTAATTAAAAGTCAAGATGTAGCTAGATGGAAACGCCAGAAACACATTGTGGATTATTTCGTTGAGTAGCAGCCTGAATGAAGCTATGTACCGACTGATATTCAGAGTGGGGTATGTTTGTTTACTAGAATCCAACCAAAATTCTAATTTTGACAAATTTAATCTTTACTGATTATTTAGATTGCCCTTTAAATAACTACACGGAGGGGAGGGGAGGGGAGAGGGGTCAGATAATAAAAATTGATTAAGCCCAAATTATTTTGTCCACAAGCCCGTGTAGCTATTTAAAGTGTAAACTATTATTGCGAGTGAAAATGTCTCTAGAATCGAAACAACAGATTTGATCTTGGTTTTATTTGACTTCACAAAGTAGTTTAAGATAGGATTAATTGTCGTATCACTTAAAACTAAATTTTGATACCATATAATATTGTGTTTAAATAAATCAATTTAATATATCGCAGGTGAAATTTTTATATCCCCAGAATTAAAATCTGAGTCAATTCGGTAGCACTTTGAGATTGGGTCAAATTTTGTTCTCAAGACTCTCATGGCCTAATGAAGCAACCGTACAGGGGAAAAATTTGTACGTTAGGACCATTAAGTTCTCATCAATTAACTGTTCAAATATGAATCAACTCGGTTATATCGTTTGGCATTGGGAAAGCTATTTTAGTTTATAAATAACTAATGGTCTATTGATACAACTGATTTGACTCAAATTTGAACAGTGATTTAATAGTCTTACAACATGGTATATGTTTATCAGATTACCAGGTTTGAGTTATTCAACCCCCAATAAAATCGTGGTTCTTAAATATGAAGACAACACGTTATTCCCGCGGCTGCATTTTAAATATCGCACTGAGAATTTTCAATATGTGGAGGAATTTTGGTCATTACTTTTTGGTCCGAAGTTTACGTGGTCTCTTTAATAACAAGACACAGTATGGTGGAAGACTGGTGTATGTAGGTTCTGCTTAAACCCAGTGTATAGAAAAAAGGCGTGGAAAGAGCATTTAAAATGCTGTGCTCAATTTCTCGGACAAACTGAATCTGGTCGTATTTCATTCACTGGGCATAACAAGAAAGAATACTACCGCCGTTTGTTGTATGTATACGTAGATACCGGTTCTAAATCGCAACCATATGGTTGCTCAATATTGAAGTGAATAAAATGGCTGTCCAATTGCACCAGACGATTCTCTCCTTAAGAAGCCAAATCATTTATTGTTATTGGAGGGACCTGGGTTGTATAACTGGGCCATGACTCAGCCCCTGCATATGGGTAATATGATACACATAACCAACGATGAAGAGATGTTGAAATTGTTTGACTGGCCAGAAAGTGACGGCGATATTAGATATGCCTTGTAGGTAATTTGGACTACCTCAAAGCAATTCATGATTGGACCGCGTCATACCCACTCGCGCCCGTCCATGAGGCGGTTTACATGGATAAGTTCTCACACAATTCAAATTAATACCTGATGATGTGAAACAGAAATTGGCCGAGTACAATGACAACAAGGAACAAGTGTTCAACATTCCCTACCAACTTCGTCTTCAACCGCTGTCCAAATATGAAGCAGTCAAGTGATCTCGTACTAAAGAGGACAATACGTAATTGACTGAAGAGCTACTCAGAGGGTTTGTCAGCGACGGTGCTGCTGCACAATTACGCGCTGGCTTGCCCACCTATGATTCCTTACCTGACAACTTAATCCTGTGGTTCCTCGAAGCTAATATGAAAACCTACCTAAAGAAATTAGTTCTCAACGCCTACAAGAAGTTGGTCCCAATGCATGGTGTACCTCAATTTTGGTATGACACTTTCCTGCTCAATATCCCTGTCACAGCAATACCTCTCTCAGATAAACGAACTCGAAAACGAGCTGCCTTATCAGATGAGGACGAGGCATTTGACACAGCCGCCAGGTGACAGCCCTACGACAATGTGGTAAAATCAGCAAAGCCGACATCTGCAAGAAGCATCGATTTGGCTGAACCCCAAACTCTATAACTATAAATACGTGGTTATTCATCGATGATGACTAGGACGACGCAAACAACCAGGCACGGCATTCTGGGGCTAAACTGTGACTTTTCCTGTGCTTTGACAATACTCAACCATTACTTGACTATGTGAAACATTGGTTTGAAGTGTATGCAATCCTTTTTATTATCTGAATTATGTCCATCACTATATTTGTGGAACATTTGTGTTTGAGGAGTAATCCTCAGTTATTACTCGACTATGCTCTCCACTATATAAAGCGCGAACAATGTGTTTCATTCTAATCTGACTATACCCCGCACCTAAATGCTGCGGGATCACTTGTTTATTTAGAGGAGCAATCTTCGTCATGTTATGTCATCTTATTTATGTTGGAATTTCATAAGTTTTGTCTATGGTTTATGCTGTACGTTTCGACTTAACTTTTATTGGTAACAGACAACAGTCACCACCAAAACTGCAACATAAACCATAGTTTTGACGTTGGCTTTTACTGGGAATGTGTAGGCGTAAACGAATGCCGCCCGGGGTTATATAAAATTGATTGTTTTAAACAAATCACCATTTTTAATCCTAAGCCTGTTTTGAACTCGGCTTGTTATTTGTTAGCAGCTTAGGCGGTTATGTGGCGAACTTTAAATGTGACCATTAATTTGGCGTCCTAGGCGGCGGTGTTTATTATTGCTATAATTGCTAGGGGATACATATATGTTGCCTACGTTATAATAAATTGGTTCATTTAAACAAAATTTTATTATACCCTATAGTATAAAAAGTTAGCGTTTCCTTTTTTGATGAAAACTGTCTCTAGATATGTTACGTAGTTTTTGAGATATGACCTTTGAAAGGATAGTTTGTGTCCCACAAAGCCACCCCAATTCAAACAGAGTAGACACTTACGCTGCGCTACTGATTATGTTTGTAAGTTGGAAAATGGTTTTGAAAAGTATTAAAATTATATAGGTATTAAAAGAAAAGATATTTATGGAAATGCATGTATGAACTGCAAAATGCATGTCTGAAAAAAATAAACAGAAAAGTAAAACAGACAAAAATGATTTTGTAAACATGTTTTGCCTAAACAATGGTGAGTGCCTAATGTTTCCAAATGATTAGTTAAGACATTTAATTATCTTAATTTTGTACATGCAAATACTATTATTTTGAAAGCAATTATCACCACCTTAGGGATATTTTTTGCTGGTAATAATATTAGGTAGGTACATCACATTTCTAATGTAAACGGTCATTTTATCAAACTGTCAATACATTTTGGCAAACGTAAAAGCCGTCTGGAAATGGCCAACTATAAAATAATATTTATATATCTATAGTATGTTATCTTTCCTTCATATTATCGTATAAATTAATATATTATGCAAATATGCAATGTCTTACTGTTTGTCTAATGAAGGTACTAGGAATGAGCGTATGAAAGTATTTAAATGGTTGGTTCTGGATTAGTGGCTAAAGTTGTGTCTTTGGATATGGGAGCATTTTGTATTATAACTTGTTAACGTAATATTTAAGCTATAATCATTCCATGGAACTGGAAAATTAATGCATGTCTGATTCTTTTAACATGTATACAGATGAATAAGCAATTTCATTTATGTACCTGTTGATCAGTGCGGGAAAATGCATAAAACTGCATTACAAATCTTCTACATTATGTTTAATGCTATTGGCAACGTGGATAGATCTGCATATATTTAATAAAATGAAGAATTTATTTTATAAACCAAACTTTCCTTTGAACTATAGTAATATCAGTTGACACAGTTATAATTTTCTCCTAAACTAAACATTTTACCAAGAAGACTTATATAATTTAAAATTTTATTTTATTCGTGTCGTCCATACATATTCACTGTTGAAATAAATGGTTATTGCTTGTTTTTCATATATAGGTAGGTAGGTATTCTTAAGTGTAAAGAATACCTGTAATAAATTTTGGATTTTAATATAAAACATGCCTTTGGAGAGAAAACTATAGATGCAAAATCATAATACGAATATATTACATTTCAAACAACTGGTTTTAGAGTTTGATTTTTGATTTTTGATTTTGACATTTTTATATTTTCAGACAGAATCAACAATATTGTTTCAAGATTATGAATAAATGGGTAATAGGAAAATGAAATTATTTATCGTAATTGAGACATCTAAATAATACCTACATACATATTCTTAGAACAGGAATGATCCGATACTCCAATCAACATGTCAGCATCATAATCCTAAAACTACTGTATTGCCCAAACTGCACATAAATAATAAATAAAGATTATTAATGAAGTGTAATTATCCTATCAAATACTATTGATTAACGTGTTTTCATATAACGGTAAAAGTAAGACAATAGCTCTATCTACAGTAAACGTAATAATAATAATGTTAATATAATGGTTATTATGTATTAGTAGATTTAGAGCTATAGATACTCATACTGGTTTTTGTTAGAGGTGATTACAATTACAATTACGAAATTTTAACTTAAAAAATTGCATACATTATGTATACTTATTTTCTATATTTTTAACCCAAATTTCACATATCAGCAACCATACAACATATCTAAAGTAAAGGGGAAAATCTTTCAGGCAAAATTTAAATTTGAATCTTGAGACATAATCGACCAATTTATATATCTTTCATATATCAAATTCTTCCTAATTTTATTCTGAATTAAAATATACAGCAAGTTTAATTTAATTGGAATAACAACAATATACTGAAAACAGTGTATCAAGGGGGCCCAATCCTTAATTGTCAGGGCCCATATATGTATAATTCGAGGCTAAACTAGAAATTATTTATATCTAATGAATTGCGTTCATTAGGGCCCCTTTAGGGCTGCTTGGATTATGTTTGTTAGGTCACCCATTGGATCATATTCTATTGGTCCCTTTGGATCATGTTCGGATAGTGTTTTATGTGTGCATGAGTCAACCGCCTTAAAATTAGGTTCCATAATTTTTTATCTAAATGTGAAGAGGGCCCTCAAAAATCAGAAAAGAGCACTCTTGAAATTAGTTTATGCTATTTAAAATATTGAATAGATATTGCCTAACAGTAAAACTTCAATTTCATGCATAGCCTATTTCCCTTTAATAATAGATTTACCCGAGTTACCGAAACGGGTAGTAAGACTATATCATTGATAAAATTTCCAATCTTGAAAATTGCTTAAATAAATACAGCGATTATCTGTTAGCATTTATTTATATGCATTATTAGAAACTAAAAGAAGTGGTAGACCAGCCAATTATTTTTGGAAAGTGATTTCGATGAATAGTATGATTTTCTATCAAATCAGGAAATATTGGTAGTCTTAAAGTTGACTATAACATTTAGGCATCGAGGAAGCCTGTACATCCATGAAACCTACTTTTACATAGAATAGTTAGTAGAAATTGAGATTTTTAATAGAAAAGCTAACGCCCACTGGATTAATTATTCTTTGTAGAGATAAGTTTATACATTAAAAAAGAGTTAGTTTACTGGAAAAATAAATATACAAAGACAGAAAATGTGAACTATTTTAGACGTGTCACAGATTTGTCGGTTAGCAAAATCGCTGGTTTCTCATCCTTTAGGAATATTTGTTATACATACTGATGAGAAAGATAGATGTAAGAACTATTGCAAAAACCTCTTCACTGAAATTCCACTCTAGACACACACTTCACTGGGAATCACTGACAATATTGAAATTGCCAAAGTTCACCCTCCCACTGTTGAAGAAGTCGAGAAAGCAATCCGCAGCTTGAAAAGCAACAAAGCTTACGCGGTACAGATGGCATTCAAGGCGACCTTCTAAAATCAGCCCCAGAAGCAACCAGTAAGGCTAAGACGTTATATAGTTATAGTTATATTGTAAAAAAATAAAAACTCCTTGTGTTATATGGAAGACACGTTTCCTGTATTTATTTTCAATTTCATATAATACAAAAATTTAAATAATATAGAGATCTGGCAGTCAGAAACCTTACCGAAATGCTGGTGTCAATCAGTCATGATCCCAATCCACAAAAAACGTTCAAAGCTCACCTGGGGAAATTATAAACCAATCTCGCTAATATCTCACCCCAGAAAAATACTGCTAAAAATATCCAAGGAAGAATCCATGTCTTAGCAGAAAACATACTAGACCAAGAACAAGTAGGTTTCAAACAAGGCACAGTTGACCGATTATTTATTGTGAATCAATTAGACAAAAAATTCTGGAGATGGAGAGACAAATTTTCCATGTTTTCATCGAGTTTAAAAAGCTTTCGGCTGCGTGAACCATAACTTACTTTGGGAAATCATGTCGTATCAAAACATCCCAAGAAAATATATCAACCTGGTCAAAAATCTTTACAACAATGCAGAATGTTTTATCAGAATTGCAAATAAAACCTCAGAGCCATTCACTCCTCAACGCCGCATTATACAAGGCGGCATCCTTAATTCTGGCATCTTCAACTATTTTAAATTGCAATAAACATTTTTCTATTTGTGGTTCATCCTTTGAAGTGACACCTATCTATAAACTATACGATTTTACACAATCCAAATTTAATTTTATAGAACAGTTTTTTGTTAATTTTTTGAAACCGGAATTGAACTCCCATTTTAATTGATTTACTTATGTTATATACGTTTATTGATAACTTTTCATATTTATGCATTGAGATCTAATTTATAAGCGAAATTGTTAATCTATGACCTATGTATGATTTGTTTAAAATTTGAACTTTATATCTATGATCTCTATATTGTTTAAATCTTTGTACAATATGAAATTGAAAATAAAGGAAACGCGTCTTTCATATAACAGAAGGAGTTTTATTTTTACAATATAAATATTGCAGAAAGAAATAAAGAAGAAACATTTTTAATAAACAGAAAATATTTAACAGATTTCTATGAAATTTTCAAACATACTCTTAACAAAAGTCAATCTATTTTAATTCTACGAGCTATACATGTTGTTGTATTACTGATCAGTTATTTCAAGCCCTTGCTGTGACCCCAGAAAGTGTGTGCATTTCGCTAGTACCCAACGGTCACCATGGGGGAGGGCGCAACATATTGACCTACAAATGATACCTCTTCATGGTCCTTGGGCTAAGACCGGCTCCCATGCGGACACTTTGACCAATTATCAGTCGGGTCGGAGGTGGGTTGGCTAGTAATATAAAAAAAATCGGCCAATTTTCAGAAGTCCTCAATACTCTGAATGGTTGATAGAGATAACGGCCTTTTGCTCTAGGCCCATATAAACATTAAAAAAATACACCATGGGCCTTACTATTTGTTCATTTGTCTATATGAAATATGCACTGCACTATACAGTCAAATTTATGTACACATTGATAAATGGCAGACTCAGAATTCAATAATATATACACATCACACGATAAAAATGCAAGTTCTATAAATATCACTGGATTGACTGTCAACCATCACCACCAGATGTTGTTGACCCCATGGCGGTCTGCACAGCATCCAAACAATTGGAACGCCAGGACTCCTCCACAATCACACGCACACGTCTCATGTATTCACGAGAATCCTCCTGGAAAAGTTCAGCCGCCTCCGTATTGGCGGGCGAGTCTGGATTGGGGTCACCTAGAAGAGACTGCAGTGAGGTGAGTACGGCCCCAATATTGTAGGAAGACGACCACATATTCTGCAGGATATCCAGACAGATGCTGCCCTCATTGTAGACGTTGGGGTGGAACATCTTGGAAAGAAATTTCACTTTTGGTGGCGTATTGGGGTAGAGCTCGGTGAATTCCATACTCAGTTCAAAGACGCCGTCTTCGAATGGTGTATCATCTGGTCCCAAAATCACAGCGCGCCATTCAAGAATATTATCATCTAGAGGCACCGCGTAGACACCGGGTGGAGGGTCCTTTTGGATCTTAGCGAAATCTGACATCAGTCGTCGTCGAGCTTTAGTTGACATGTTAATGTACAAATAATTAAGTGAATATTCGTAACTGCAATAAAAATACGAAAATTGTATTAGTGCATAAAATAACTATCAATAGGTACGCAGTTATAATATAAATAATATACAAAGATAAAAATTAATTAATCTCCTGACAAAAGAAATATGCAGATAACGCAAAAGCAATCAACCAAATTAAAAAATGAAATCAGTCGGTCATATAATATCAATTAAATTATTTCATATGAATAAGCACTGGTAAATTTACAATCACAACGTGGGCAAACCCAATTAATGGAAATTATTCATGTATGTATTACTAAAATATTAAGTGCGTAACAAAATCACATGTTCTTGTATTTTTTAAAAATATAAATCTAGTTGTTTGAACTGAGTTACAACTTTGTATATAAATAAGCAAATATGAGCAAAAACCAGTTCAAAATGAATACAACTATTTGGATCTCAACAGATACGATACGGACACTACCACTCTCCATTCTTCTATTTCTTATCATAGGAGCAACTATCACTGGCAATACTCTCGTCATTCTGGCCGTGATCTATGAACGTAAATTGCGCACAGCCTGTAACTATTATATTGTCAGTCTCTCAATCGCTGACCTCTTCATCGGAATTCTCATCATACCACTGTCCTCCATTTACGAAATCAAACGTAAGTGGTTCTTTGGACGTGTGGCCTGCTGTCTTTGGCTCTCCTTGGACATCCTCTGTTGCACTGCCTCAATTCTCAATCTATGTGCCATCAGCATGGACAGGTGGAAGGCCATATCTAAGCCTATGCGATACCCGCAGTACTCAACATCACGTCGAGCTTTGATCACGATCCTAATTGTATGGATGCTAGCGGCAGCCATCAGTGCCCCACCACTACTGGGATGGGGAGTGGCAACTACACCGCCGACTCAATGTGAACTAAACTCCAGTACAGCCTACGTTGTTTACTCGGCTTGTGGGTCGTTCTTTATACCACTAACAAGTATGCTCTTTTTCTATAGACAAATTTACTCAATAGCAACCCGACAACGAACGGCCATCAAAGAGGGAACTTTATTGTGGAAAAGTAATTCAGAACATGAAATAACAACCGCTGTTCGAGGATTACCAACCTTTAGAATACACAGAGAAAATCAAAGTCCAAATAGTCGTCACCATGATTCTCTGGCATCGACGAATAGCGGCAGCAGCCAAGATAGACAAGAAATGCTGAAAAAGACTGTGGCACGACGTCTGAAAAGTCTTGGATCTCATACAAAATCAGCAAAAACATTAGGTATTGTGGTGGGAGCATTTATAATCTGCTGGGGACCATTCTTCGTTGTATATCTTTTAAAAAGCATATGCAAAATTTGCAACATACCTTCAGAGCTTTTAAAGGTATTTTTCTGGATTGGCTATTGCAACAGCTTTGTCAATCCAATTATTTATCCCTGTTTAAGCAGAGATTTCAGGCGTGCATTTGGTAATCTACTGCGCCGTCATTATTGTAAAAAACAGAATCTAGAATACTGGGACTCACAGAGTAAAAGATCCCTTCGAATGATAAGAGCTAGTCGGCAGCTGCGCATTAGTCTACAGGATTATGCCAGTTCCACTTCACCACCAGACTCGCCATATGATCTTTCTAGCAGTAGAGCATCCACAGCCAGTCGCTCCGCCTCCTTTTTGTCAAGCAGATCTGCTTCCTTCTTGGCACCTTATGATCCCAGTGTTAGAAGAATCAGTAGCAGAAGCAATTCAAGACATTCGACAGAAGAAGAATTCCTCTCTGTAGCCAGTGGTGGTCGTCAAAGAAGCCATAGTCGGCTCTTCTCATTTAGATCACTTTCCAGTAGAGGTACCAGATCGTCCGTCTTTTCAACAGATTCAAAGGCAACATTAGATATTCCAGATCAAACAAAACATTATGGAAACTCATCAATAGAACTACCAGATCCGGACCAATCACCAACTACCAATGATCCACCAAAAAGTAGCACGCCACCGCTACCACTACCTCCACCGACACCAATACCAAGTAGAAAAGCTACTTATATAAAGTGCATACCAAAACCAGAGGGTCTACCACAAGGAAAACGTGACAGAACAAAGAGCATGCCTGATATATTCGATAAAATAGAGATCAAACTATTTCACCGTAACAAAGCCGGCAAAACCAAAGCAATTAAAAAAAACAAAAAAGCAGAAAACATAGAAGTTGCCAAAGCAACAGCTGAAGCTACAATCAATGCCATCGTGGCTCGTCGAGCGAGTGTAGCTTGCACCGCAGATGAACTACGACCACGTCGTCCAAGCCTCCTAGTCAACGACACTCTTATTGATTATGAGGCCGGAACAGGATCAACAACTGCAGCAGATCGGCGAAGCATCTACACTATTGAAGAAAGCTCTCGTCGTGAAAGTTGTGCATCGTCACAAGGCAGTAGAAGTTTGAGTCGATTTTCCCTACCACGCCAAGAAAGCGATGCTAGCACTATGCCAGTATCTGGCCAAAGCAGTCCAGTTCCTAAAACACGCAGTGACTCGTTATGTGTTGGCAACTCACTGAACTACTTTCGTGGCAACGTGTTTCGTAGGGCAGACAGCCCTGGACAAATGTGTGATAGATGCAAATCATGTGGAAGCCCAAGTGCAAGTATTCAGAGCAGTACCTATGGATTATCACACCTCTTTTCGAACAATTCGCGTGCAGATAGTTTTAACCATTCATCAACTGCGGAAACTGATTCAAGCAAAAGCAGTCAGGAGTATGCCGACATTAGCACACAAACAATGCATAATGAATGTTTTTCTTTTGTGTAACTAGATATTGTGTGCATGTTCACAAAGAAATAATTTTATGTTTAATGTAATCTTTAATAAATAATTATTAAACTTTAAAATAAAAAATAAATGATCAGATCACCTATGTATAACAAATATCTTGCTGTTGTCATCCCTTGTCAGTTGACAATTATCCCTCGTAGTCATAATACAATTGGGCTACTACAGGGTGCCGTATTATTCCCAAAAAACATATTACATATTAACACAACTATGGTGACTGTAAAAATGTTTTCTCTAGAAAGGTATTGACCATGCTATGAATATTAAATATTTGCCTACTCTATTATAATGCTATGTATATACATGTTTTTTTATATAATAAAAATCGGCAATGACTTCTGGTACACACTGTAAAGTTAATGAAAATTTGGGGTATCTGAACAGCATTTCTTTTTCATAAAATACCAGAAAGAACATCAAACAATCTGAGACAAAATGTGAATTCAAAGTTTTCTTTGGTTTAAATCTGATTCTTAAACCAAATTTTGAAATAAAAATGGTACTACTTTAATACTTTTGTTCATTAAACGTTCTTAAACGTTTATTCATTTTAGCCCTGGTTATATAAACCTAAATCTAGAGGTTTTAATCAAACTTTGAAATCATCTAATATCTATTACAATTGAAGAAATGATCATTTTAAAGTCGTGAGATATTAAAACATACTGGGGGGCTTTTATTGTTTAATAAAAAGAAAATATTTTAAAACTTTCAGTGTTAGGATCATTATAATTTTTAAATGAAAGTAAAGATTTGGAAAGAATGGGAGCATGTACATGCATATAAAATAATAACGAAAATTACAGAAATTAAATATATTTCATAAACATCAATATTAGCAGGACATCCAGCTGTATACTAGTTTTGAAATATTTGCCAGAGCAGGATTTGAACCCAGGACCTTCTGATTGGATTAAAGTATCTTAACTGCTAGACCACAAGGTTTCCCACCAATATCGATGTCTATAACTTATATTTATAAATCCAAATATTGTAAATTTGATGTTTAGAAACAACCCACATACTACATCAAAGCTGAATTGTCAAATTCGAGTCTCAAATCTGTAGAACACTGACCAGTAAATTTAAAGTCAGTGAGTTCATTGTGCTTTATGATGAATAGGCCCCAGCTGTGTATTGATGTATGTAGCTTCTATGATAAGAAAATTTTGATAGAAGTTTAGTATTTGTCTAAATATTGCTGTCATGTATTGATCAATACAGGGTTATACAACACACTATAAAAAAGTATGTTGATTTTGTCCAAAAAGTATGACAAATAAACAATTTCTAGAAATAATCTAGTAAGCCTTATAATTTGGTGTACATTAATTAAAAACTACTTTAATTGAAACTAATGTTGCAGTTCATTAGCAAATTCAATGTGGTATTGTTCTTCAATTTCATAACAGTTCTTAGAATGACCAGTCTTCCTGAAGGAATCTCTCAATAGAAGGGGCCTTTCTAATGATAGCTGCTCCTATGCAATGTTTGTCTCTTGAGTTTTGCTGTTATTTGTTGAATCTGTATCATTGTTTTAATTGGGTGTTATTACAGATTTATTTGGAGAATTTTCATGAATTTCATCCTTCATAATATTTATTATAGACAATATCCAAAACAAATATACATACACACAAACAGATAAACAACAAAAGCATACATACTTGAGTAAGTAGGTACTGTAAGTTTAACTGCCACTATACTGAGATATATACCTGCTCAGAGCAGGATGTGATCTATTACTAGATTAAGCTATATTGTCTTTCACAATACAGTAAAATCTAATCTAAACATAACTGCTAGAATAAGGCCTAGATTATCAGTGCCATATCACAATTGGGATTTGGCCTTCAAATTACAAAATACAGGGTGAGCAAAAGTTTCGCCCGATTTAAACTGCATAATCGAACAATAGTAAAGTTATCCAAAGAACAAATTTATTCTACAAAATCACAATTGATAATACATTGGTGAGCAAAAAATATCGACTGATTTCGCAGCTCTCAGAAATCAACCCATCGAATCTCATCTGAACTTGAAATTTGTCAGAGAAGTGTTGTGAATTTAATGAAAAAGAAAGGACTCAAGCCATATCGGCCACACCTTCTTCATGCCTTACATGATGGTGATGAAGACAG
>JAUYWI010077231.1:0-13617 GCA_034780595.1 Parotoplana pacifica
AAAATAAAATAAAATAAACATTTAGAATAAAGTTTTGGCTAGTACTTGGAAGTCATCTTTCGAGTTGAGTTCGGGATCTTTTTCTAGCTATATTTAACACACACAATCACTGTACCCAATTTATGTTTTTACCTGAAGAAACCGTCTATCCGTGAAAATTCGTAAATAAACCTATTACACCGCAGCTAAGGCTTTTTGATATTTTATCCTTCCATTATTTTTTGTTTGACCGCTGTCATTATTCAACCCAAATTTACATAATTATCTTGTTACTTGTCTAATAGACCATAATGCTTGACTTATTGAATTGCTTTTACTACTGATAGACCAAACTTGCTTTATCAGTAGTAATTCAAAATTTTATATCACAACATCATGTACTATGACGTCATCATGCTAAAGTGTAAAAAATATGTCAATCCCTCCTAATTATACCTAGACATTTAAAAAATTAATTGATCTATGTATCTACATATTATGTTGATGTATGTTGATATACATATGTACACATATTATAATAGTGACCATGTGATATATCGTTTGCCGCCTTAAAATACTGTTTACAAGAAATGTAGACTTTAATTAATGAAGTAAAAAATATATTAATATTTAATAGATAAGGTAGTAAGTACCTACTGCGAAAATATATACTTACTTATAACAACATTTTAATATTAATTAATTTTACTACATTTATTTACTAAATCTATGAATCTATAACAGTTAACATACCTGAAATGAACATTGACCAAATAATGGCATTTTATAACCGCTGTTCAAAGTAAAATTCATTTTTCAACAACACAACTGGTAATAAACTGAGCCTCCATTAAAGTAACGATAAATGATTAATATTGTATTGAATCACAACTTTATCTATTTGTTATCTGATTTCATTTTTGATTAACCCACCAATTTCAGGTACAGTTGTTGTAACGGAGCATATGATAAAAATAGATATCGCGTGATACTGTTAAAATGACGAGTTACAACAGAACCGCAATACATAACACATATAATTATATGCATAGAGTAATGAAAGGTATATAGAGAGTTGACTCATATAAAATAAATGCCTACAAATAATGTTTTTACATTCTCTGACTAAATAAATAATGCTGAATTCAATTATAATATTTAAAAATTATTTCAACAAAAGATAAAGGATTTTATGTCACCACTACTTTATTTATACCTCTAGCGAGTAGTATAATAAATTAGGTTTGTCTAAAATAATATTTTTATTAATAATCCAATTTAGGTCAATAATTAATTTATAAAACTATAAAATTAAGTCAATCATGTTATTTATATTGTGTATATACAGTTATAAAAGTAATTTCATCTAGTATATGTAGAAAAATAATAGTAAATTCATATTGTAATCCTTACTCATATGCTACTAGTAGTATTGACAGAGTAGTATTATTGACAGAAAATAGTTGAATTGACCTAGTACTAGCACTGATCTATAGTAGCATCAACTATTAAAGTATCCAATTACATTGAACTATATACATATTAAGACTTAAGACAACAAAGGTCAAAAGGTGTGTTGGCTCAAACTCAAAAATAAATGACAGCATTTTTGGGTATTAGCTCTCAATATATGATGTTAATGTCTTTTTAGATAAATGATATTCAAAATATTCGAGCTGACACAGACAAAAATCTAACAATTTGGCTGTTAGCTCCCCCGCTCAGCCTTGCCTAATGGGCTATATAGGATAGTTGAAAATGGTCCATTTTTGACCGCTACTCATTAAAAGGTGAAATAGTTTCATGGCTCTGATAGTAAGTAAGTGTGCCAAAGTTGATCAAAATCGGTCACGTAATTTAGAAGATAAATCTGGCTGATATTGATTTTGTCTCTTCTTCGCCATCTTCTTCTCCTTCTTTAGCATTGATATCATAGCTAAACATTAACGGAGTTTAATGAAATTTGGCACCTAGACTAATTTTGGGACGAGGAGTAAAAAAATCCATTCTCAGATTTTGTTGTGCGGTTGTTAGGGGTGCCAATATCGCATAGCAACAGGGAGTTTTTAGAACTTTATCCCATATATCAATGGTTGTATGGGTATTTTACTACATGAAACCTTAATTAACATATAATAAACTTTCTTATAATCATTTTTCCACCTAGCAACTGGTGTTAGGGACACCAATATGGCATAGAAACTATTTTTACATAATTATGGGCATTTGGACTTTTGTTATTATACATATACTTTTAATTTGAATACTTTTCTCTTAGGAATTGTTGCTAGGCACTTCAAAATTGCATATCAAAATGTTTTGTTACAATTACATCCCATAAAACAATGCTTTTATGGTTATTAGACCAAATGAAACTTTAGTTACCATATAGCAACTTTCCTCTAAACAACTATTTATTTAGCAACTGTTCCTAGGGACACCAGTATGGCATAGCAACAAGCAAATATATGAATATTTCACCATTTGAAACCTTATTTACCATATATAAGCTTTTAATTCGTATAACTATTTTATTTAAATGCTGATATTGCATAACAACGATGATATTTTTACAAATACAGCCTATACAACAATGCTTTTATCGATATTAAATAACATGGAAACTTAGTTCGCATGTATCAACTTTCTTATGATCAATTTTTCAATTCGTAACTATTGCTGGGGGCACCAATATGGCATAGTAACAAACAATTCTTTATTTAACTATCATTTTTAAAGATATTTGATTACATGTCAACCTTAGCTAATATCATCAGTTTTAGAAGGTAAGTATAATAAATTTTGAATTTATTACACAAAGAATGGAATTAAAGACCAAAAGTGTCGAAATGTGTTAGCTCTAACTATATGAATTATATGCGGTTTTAGATAGACGAAATTTTAAAATATTTGAGCTAACAAAGTCAATGATCATCTGAAAATAATTATTATCAATTCAAATTTTTGAGTACCTAAGAATCAAAACTAAAGACATTGGACATCTACAAGTAATTTCCACTAACAGCAGTTTATATTATTTATCTATGTAAATATGCAATTACATTCATATACATAGTTAGAGTTAACACACGAAAAATGATTTCACTTATTTTAAAATTTGAGCGAACACACATTTTAACCTTTTGGACTTAAATCTTTAAAAATGATAGTTATATAATAAATTGCTGGTTGATACGCCATATGGTGTCACTAGCAACAGTTGTCAAGTACAAAATATATTAGAAGAAAGTTCATATTCATATATGGTAACTACGGTTTCATTCAGTCAAATTCCCATAAAAGCATTGTTATATGGGCGAATTTGTAAAATTCATTAATGCTATGCAATCAATATTGGCGTCCCTAGCAACCGCCCAGAAATGTAAATTGTATCAAATTACATTAGAATCGGTTGATGTTTAGACTATGATATCCGTGATGAAAGAGAAGAAAAACCAAAATTCAAAAAAAACATTTTGAGATGCTGTATCTTCTAAACTAATCGCTAGGTAAATGGTTTAAATTTATTTCAATAAACTATTTCACTTTTAAATGAGATGGGCTCAGAAATAGTCTATTTTCAACTAACCTATTGGCCCATTAGGCAAGGCTGATCTTTAGAGCTAACAGTCAATTGCTATTCGCTTAGATGTACATATACATAAGTATCAATGTGCTTGCATTTTGGTATATTTTTATACAAATTTTAGTATGTGACCAAACTATAAACGTAACAATAGGAGAAACTTTTTATATTATTTCACCGAATTTTCCCAATCACTATAACAATAGACTCAGCTGTAAATATAATATCAATTTGCCGAGGAATACAACGGGCAAACTGACATTTGAGACTTTTCAACTGCAAACAAGCACTGTTGGTTGTTATGACTACCTTACAATTGGTGAGTGAGTTGTCATTTATACCACTAGAATTTTTACATTTGTATATTTATCTTTTCAGTAAATTTGTTTATATTTTATGCATTTACATACATAGTTCTGTATAAGCAGTCATTTTGAAAGAAGTAGATATTATTATAGACTCATAGGTATGGGGATGAGTATATTCTAAATAATATGTTTATAATGCAAGTTTTGAACTGTTGAAAGATGTCGAAATTACGAAATGATTGATTTAATGATAGACAAGAAATTGTCTGACAATTGTTTCAGCTTTAATAGATTTTTTTTGTGAAACATCGAAATGACTTCCAGGTTCAGGATAATAGGTAGTTTATTTTTCAAGAAATTGTTTGTAGTGCCAAAAACTAAGACAGAAGAAATTCTGGTATTTTTCATTGTTTGCTTGGTGCAGGTTAGTTCAATGCAGATCGCACTCGTTTTTGTCTCAAGTCAATCTTTTTTGGTGGTATGGTCTTCCCAGTGACATAAATAATTTGGTAAAAGTTGTGAAACATGCGTTTGTTACAAAAATAAAACAACTTGCTATGCTAAAAAATGGAAGTTTTCCCTCTCCTGGTCCGTTTAAATTAGTCTATATTGATATTGTATGACCTTTGCATGTTTGTAATAATAATAGATATATTTTGACCACGAAATGTAGCTATACGCGCTGGTTAGAAACTAAATTTTTTCTCAGAAATGGGGCCTCCTGTTAGTATTAGTCACTCAGACCAAGAGACAAACTCTAAATCAAATGCCATTCACTCCTTGTGTCACTTGCTAGGTATGGCTAAAACTCGCACCTCTAGCTATCATCAATGGTGGAATGCTTTCATCGAACACTCGAAAAACGGCTTCTTACTTCAGATAAACCCACAGATTGGCAGGAGATCTTCACTCTGCATTATTTGAATATCGTACGGCTGCATGCGCTTCCACGGGACAAACTCCGTTTGGCATGGCTTACGGGTTCATTCCATGTTTTCCCCTTGATTGGTCAAATAAATTTTGTTTGAATACAAGGAAGGAAAACCTAGTTTATCTCCATGATGTCTCAAGCCGACTGAAAGAGTTTTTGGTAAGAAAAATAAACAAGCGAAAATCGTCATCTCTGTATGTTCCGACAGCAAGAGTGCTTCGTCAATGGGGTCCATATACTGTTGAGGTTGATGGATACGACTTAAAAAGTTCCCCAATGGGGGACATATGTTAGTGTGGTATAATTATTACTTATTCTTTATGTAACTGTCTCTATCTTTCTACCAATAGTATATTGTAATTATTAAGTGTTGTTGTCTGTATGTATAATAGCTTTGTTCTATGGATTTATAATTTGTATAATTCTTAATAACATTAGATCCATGTACTGTCTCCTACTCATTTTGTTGCTTATATATGGTAATTATTTTCTGTTTATTGATTCTGTGATTATG
The DNA here is from genome assembly GCA_034780595.1 of Parotoplana pacifica. Classification (NCBI taxonomy): domain Eukaryota; kingdom Metazoa; phylum Platyhelminthes; order Proseriata; family Otoplanidae; genus Parotoplana; species Parotoplana pacifica. The sequence goes on from JAUYWI010077231.1 coordinate 5,319, forward strand.
TTGCAAAATTTTGTAAAAATTGGTTGTTGCTATACTATAATGGCGGCCTTAGCAACAGTTATTCGGTAGAAAGTTGATTAAATGAAAGTTCATTTAGAGTAACTAATGTCTAAAAGACTCATAAAAGTATAGTTATGTGTAATAAATTTGCATGTTTCTTTGCAATAATGGTATCCCTAGCAACCGCACAAAAGATCTAACAATGGATTTTTAATCCTCTTGCCACAATTAGTCTAGACTATGATATCAGTGATGAAGAAGAAGAAGATGGAGTAAAAGAATCTAAAGATGAAAAATCTAGATTTCGATATACTGTATCTCCTAGGCTACTTGACCTATTTTGATGATATTTGACACAGTTGCTTACCAATCATAACCTGAACAAATTATATGAAACAATTTCAGCTTTCAATCGAAACTGTCAAAATTAGCCCGTTTCCAACGATCTTATAATGGCCACTAGACAAGGCTAACAGCCAAATTGCCAGTGGCTTAGATAACGATGGTCCAGAACACAGAGGTGGTTCAGACCACAGATATTAACTGTTTGTTGAGAACGGTAGGCTTTCCTTAGGAAATACTGCAACTTTTTCTTAGAACGCATAAACCAATTTCAGTGACATTTAGAACCAACATTAATGCAAATCTAAAAGGTGTTTTCAAAAGTATACTACACAAAAAAAGATCAGTAAAAACCAGAATTTTCTTCCATTTTTAGAATATATATTTTTAATATAAGTAGATATTATCTACGATACTGCCTAAATTTTATTTGCAGACTGTAAAAATAGTGTAGGTAGGAGTGGTCTATGCTTGAATGACATCACTTGTTTCTACACGAAAATCGTTTTATTTTAATGTAATTGACTAACGTAGATGCCCTATAGTTTTCGATAAATAAAAGACTTTTATGCAATTTTATACTTACTGTAATTTTATTGCAGAAGGTATCCAGTACTGCAGAAAGCCCAGCTCTCCAATAATGTTTTACTCAACAATTGTCATGCTATTTAAAACAGACAATTCAGTTACAAAGAAAGGATTTAGAATCAAACTTACATCAGGTGCCTATAAACTTTTTTATCTATTCTACTATTAAAGTTATATTAATTTTATATTTTGCTATCCGATAAATTTTACTTCTGTAAAATTTGTATATTATGTATTAAGTAAACAACAAACAGAATATGTTCATAACTAGGATCCAAAGAGTAGGCATCCAATGGTAGCCAACCACAGCGAAAATGCCTTTGATGCTGGCCAATATACTGAGTGGATTTTACAAGCTAAACACAGTGCATCCATTATCCAATGGTCGACACAGGGGCGCAATACAATGACCACCTTTTCATGACTTTTGTGATAACACCAACTAACACTTAACATGCAAATCAGAGATAGGTTGTCTAGTCAGTTTACCAAGTAACTTGAAAGTTGATGATTATAAACAAATGCTAAAGGAGTTTAAATCACCAATCAGTACCGCGAGCATATGGTGTATACATTGAAGAAGACAGCTTATGAAGATTTGGTAATAAGCTTATATGACCACAGCAAAATAAAATAAAATACAACTATTCTCATATTTTAGAATAAACAAAAAGACAAAAGTCCATGTCTTTTTATTTATTCTAGAATTAAAAAACTGGACTCTCCCGAAATTCACATATTTGGTACTTTACTATAAATCCAACCCTAGGAGCTATCTAACCACCATGATTGCTTCTATTTGGTGTAGACCGAATGACATTGTATGGTTAAACTTATACGTTTCTTATTCAAGAGAATAGATTTATTGTAAAGTAATAATGTCATCTGTATAATCACAGTTGCTTAGTGTAAAATCTATTTGACTAAATAATTTGTTGATATAGGAATTTGATAACAATTTTTTATTTTATTTAGAAATTACTACTGGTATTCAACCGCCAGTAAGTGTACGGGCAAAAGAAACAAATACGTCAGCAATTTCCATAAACTGGAACTATAGGTGGTCCTCAAGTTTTAATCTCAAATTTTATGAGCAGAATGCCACCAATCCAGTTCATAATGCATCTGTGACTAACACAAGTTATCAATATACAAAAGCTAAACGTGGGACGTTGTATAATGTAACAATTCAATCTAGAAGGAATTTAGAAGAAAGTGTACAAATTGAGCGAATAATTATTACCAGTAAGATGATCTGTTAGGGTATTTATATTTCAACGTTTGCAACGCTTATTTATAACCATAAAATACAATAAATAATAATTATTTAACTGTTGTATTTTATTTTTTAGAAATTTTATTGCCAAATATCATTAAATTGAAAATTTAATAACAGTTACTTATTTTGTTCTGATATGGGACCATTAGCCATAATATCAAAGTTTTATAAATTTACTTAAAAATTAAAACTATAAAATTTCAATTTTATTTTGATACTCTTTATATAACTGGTCCAATCTTTTTCAGAACCCTCTCCTATACGTAATCTTACAATGAACCCAAATAATTGGACAGTGACATGGGAACCTCCTCATTTACGGCCCGGAGAAAATGTCAATGGCAGTTTCATTTCATATCGTTCATTGAAAGGTCGTAATTTTTCTACAGATATTTTACTCAATTCTGTGACTTCCTTCTCAGTAGACACAATTGACAAACATTTGACCAGAGGTGCAGCTTATAAAATTTACATTAAAACTTTTGTTTCCTACAAAGCTGATTCACAGATTCTTAGTGCATATAGCGATGAAATTTCTGTTAACACTATCGTATTTAGGGGTAAGCAATATTTCATTTACTTATAGAACTCTATTGAGTAGTTATCAAAAAGTTATTTCTAAACTATTACTGATTTCGTAAATTACTGAAGGGTTTTTATTTGGTTCAGTCTTGAAATTAAAATAGTCGTATTTTTCTTTTCTTAAATTAAAAGGTCGTACTTAAATATTCGTATTTATAAAGTCGTAATTTAGTTGTTCTAAAATAGTAAAAAAAGCGTACATTTAAAAATTGTAAATGTGAAAGACGTATTTAAAAAGTCTTTTTAAAAGTCGTATTTAGAAGATCGTATTCAAATAGTCTTATTTAAAATTATTATAGTTAAAAAATCATATGATTGTATACACAATAAACGAATTTGGGGCATACTAAAGCAAGGGACTGTCAACTCTATAATTTTGTGTGCACCTAACTTTAGGTTGGTTTTAAAGGCCAATTTTTCATATTTCTAAAACTACAGAACCAAATTATTTGAAATTTGGAACATTGATTTGAACTTATAAGAGAAACATACATTTAAAATTTCTAACGTCATAGGTCACGTGACCTTTTGTTTGAACAGGCTCAAAGGACAGAAAACATCAATTTGAATTGACTAAAGTTGAATAATAATAATAATAAATTTTGACATTCACTGATTCAAATATTAATTTAGCTCTTTTAATTTAACTTTACGACACTATGTGTGATCTCCCAGCCGAATTTTGACAAATTTGATAAATGTTGATGAATTTTTACAAATCTAAGCTTATAGTTTAGCATTTTTGATAGATCCGACACTGCTTGCTACAAACAAAGATGACCCCTTAGGTACATGCTCACTAACACCAAACATGCAAGTGAACCACGAGGGCTCTTACTAAACAACAACAAGACCAAAATTACGGTGATTGTAGAAATCACACAGACATCCTTTTGGAAGGTGAAAAGATCGAAGAGGTTAAAGAACTCACTTATGAACACAAGTTGAAGCTGTACTTCTAATTAAAACAACGAGCTAGCAGCAACACGCATGGTCATAATGAAACTGAATAATATTTGAAAGAGTAAAGGAGACAGATTTTTTAGTGGCCATGTATGGGATGTGAGTCCTGGTCTATTAAGAAAAATGATGAAAGAGTAGATGCTTTTGAAATGTGGGCTTACCGGACGGTTTTGAGGATGTCTTGCACAGAAAAGCTAACCCACCACTGGGTCCTTCAGATCATTGGTACTGAGATGCCTTTTCGGAAACAGCATTACTTTGGGCATAGGATGAGACGAGTGGGGTTTGATAAAGACAAGTGATTATTCAAGAATCAGTAGAAAAGGGCGAAGAGCAAGGCCAGCAACTGCATGGAAGAATGACATTAAAGAATGTGCAGGCAAAAGAGTTTCAGAGGTATTTCAATCGGCCCTGGGCAGAGAAATGACGCGCAATCATGGTGACCACAACAGCATTTTTTGCGCCACCTAACTGAGAAAGAAAGAAAGAGAAATACTTTAAATAAATACCACTGTTTAAGTACGACTAAATAATGTACAAATTTTAATTTTTACGACTTTTCTCCGAGTTTCTGTTTTGTTTACTTGATAAAATATGGTACTTAATTACGTGTTATTCATTAATGGCATTAACGGATGCACTATTATAAAAACGAGATATTTTTTAATTTCTATTTAGATATTATTTATGTCGACAAAATCTTACTTTATTTTATTTTGTTTTATTCGTATAAGTATACATATACCTAAATATTTGAAATTTACTTTTAGTAGACATTTTTTTAAATTTACATGTAATCATAAAATTGTAAACTACATATTACTCCATGATTATGTTCTTATGTGTATTCTAGCTCCTTCTCCTATATCTACATCCATGTTTACCGTTTCTGATGTCACCAACACATCCATTCGATTTCATTTCTTTAGCAAACCTCAACAGGAGATCATTGATAGCTTAAATGTTAGTTTCTTCTTTTTATATCAGCCGTTAGTAATTTAATGGATATTAACCGAATCTATCAAGGGGGACAATGTGAATATTTAAAAAGTTGAATATCTGTCTGAAATTTTCAGTAACTTTTTTATTCTTCATATGAGGCTATCTGTTTGCAAAATAGTGTGATAATACTTTTGAAACAAATACCCTATGGAGAATGAGGAAGCTACTGAAAATGTCAGAGAGATGTGACAATTATATTAGATATTGTGACGTCATCTACAACAATAGTAGTCAAGTCGTGGAAGTTGATGTCACAATTTTTTCAAAATGAAAAATAATATTTTTGAATGGTTTTAGAGAGCTATGTATAATGTTGTAATTAATTTATTGTATTCTAGTCATTTTTTCCGTATGATTCATTTAATACTTGGTGGATTTATTTGAAACAGCACTATTGAAAAATAAAATTCATCAGTGCATTTATCTAGCTAAATAAATTGCTTGCTGTCGCTTACTACGTGGTCTTTTAAAATATCCTAATTTATGTACCTAGAACTTAGGATCGTAGTTTATATCCATTCCAATATTATTCGGTAAAAAGGTAGTTTAATGACGAAGTTCGCGATTTACACACATTCAACCTGCGAATCTAGTTTAAGGGATGACAAGTTGAATACTGGAGACTAAACTTAGTTTGTATGAATTCTTTGAAGAAAAGTTTACCGTTCATTTAAAGAGACCTATAAATTGTAGCGTTACATCTCTTATTTATATTTAGATTACTTGGCAGTCTTCCACATCACAAAGTTTTTTGAATGTCAGCATACCAAGTCATCAAAAAATCAGTGGATTAACACCATGGACTAATTATTCTTTCTCTTTTCAAACCATCTCGAATGAGATAGACAACAGCCGATTCTCCTATTCCACCCTGAATTATTTCATAAAGACGCTTCCAGGCATACCATTAAATGCTCCAACTGATGTGAATATTGTGGTTTCCAATACCACTTTTACGCTTCAGTGGCGTCAACCTAGTAACAACAATGGACCAATAGTGAAATACAGAATAAAAGTATTGAAGTAAGTATTACTCTTTTAAAATCAACTTTTATATCGGATTTTCATTCATTAAAGCAATTGTTACCTTTCTGAAAATCAGATTTAGCTCAAATTAGGTTCAAAAGGCACCTTAAAAAGAAGCATAGACAACTATTGGAATTGCTTAAAAATTATTCTAATAATGAAGCTGAAAAATAACGGGCGTCCGTTAAAAACAAACTTTGTTTGAATAACTTAAAGTTTGGTTTCATAACAATATCAGTATTAATATTTTTAAGAGAATTTATCAAAGTGCATGAAAGATATTTAGGTAAGTAAATAACTAATTCGAAATAAATTAAAATCCTCAATTTCAATACAAACATGGGGAACACTTTTCAAAGTTCTTGTGAGAAATCTCAAATTAGAATATTTTTAGGATGCTTTGGAAAAGTTGATTTTAGCAAGTGAGCTCATAATTTTCTACAATCAAGTTAAAAATTTATATTCAAAAAGAGAAATGGAAAAATAGAGTGGGAACAAAAACCTTTACTTCGTATTAAAAAAATTTGAGAATGATATAATGTCTATAATAAAAATCATTTTTGTTATGTATACAACCCTCGACAAAAGTAACCGCACCGATAATTTAAATATTTTTTAAAATAGTAATTACCGAATACTAAGCCAATGTTACATAGGGGAAAGCTAATAGACTGTTCCGAAGAGCTTTGCGGTGTACCTAAGTGTATACTATGAAAGAAATAAACAGACAACACTATATTTGATTAAAATTATCTTCGTTACGCTTACTTTTGTCCAAGGTTATATGTATGTGGAAGAATCCACGAAGATCATGAAAGAAGAAACTAACAGAATTTAAAATTGGTCAAACATATGAAAGCTGAAAAATAACTTAAGCAAATGTGAACCAATTTTGATCAGTCGCGATAAAACAGATACCAACAAAATGCTTAACATTCGTATGGGAGACTAAGTCTTTCTCACTGTCAAGAACCCAAGAATCCTAGGTGTCCAACTGGAGCAAAACCTCAACTTTAATCACCATGCTGATGCCACGACTCAAAAAGCTCTCAAAGCTAGTTAGCTTCTCACTTATACCAGCGGAGCAGACTGGAGATCTAACAAAACTATCAAAGAACTCTTTAAGTCAAGTCTAATCTGGAATATGCCTCGTCAACTTAACAACACGGCCATTGAGAAGTGTGAGGTCGCTCATCGATTGCTCGTACCTCCCCACACACACTGTCTATCTTGAACAAATGTTCCCAACCTCAACAGTTCCCAAACCTACGATAACTGGCTTAGAATGACTAGATTTATGCTGGCGACCAAAGACATCAAACACAGACCGTCCCTTGCTCTTGGAGAAAAGAAAGTCAGTAATCTTGAAAAGCATCTCCTCAATGACATGCCACTTTGGAATACTCTCAGTTAACCGGCAATTATCATTAGCCAAGAGATCAAAAACAACTCATCCTTCCCGGCTGGAACCTTCTCTACCTCCTATAACGCTGGGTGCACTGCTATCGTCAAGGCTCAAAACTGGACTTCAGATAATATTATTACAGATAGCAGATCGTTTTGTGACAAGCTGCCAATTACAATAAACGTAACACCAAGAAGAAGAGCACAGACCCGATCAAAAAAGCATTAAAATCATTTGGGTCCCTGGACATTGCAACCTTCAAGTCAATGACCGTACTGATGAGGCAGACAAACATGATTCTTCTCTCCCACAGAATAACATCAAACTGAACCTTGATTTTAGCCTTGCCATATCAGAAATAGGACTGAAAACAGTTCAAGCTCGACGAAGAAAAATCCAAGAGCTAAACCAGCAAAATCGACCTCAGTGCTGAGAGTAAACTCTCCATCTATCAGCAAAAGAACTAGGCCAAGTTCAAGACTGATCACCATAATATTCTCCGTAACTATCAACACAGAATCAATAAGGCCGAGGACTCTTCTTGCAAATTGTGAGGCGGTGGTCGCGAAATGAATCTGCATCTCGTTCTTGAATGTCTTGCCACGAGAAATGACAATCAAAATTATTTGACAACCTGATTCCCGACTCTGGCGTTTTAGTTAAGATACCTCTTTAGGCTGGGAAACAACAAACACCACATTACGACTCTGTAATAGTTTTCGATTGGTATTTTCCGAATATAAAAATGGCTAATGGTCAACATGCATATATGTATAGTTTACAAGAGAAGGTAAAATCAATGTTTTTTAAAAAACTGTATGAATTTTGTATTTTCGATATGGTTTAAGTTAATTAACAGATAGGTAGATCAATGGAGACATAAAAAGTGAAAAAATAGCTATTCATTTTCAGTTGAAGTCATGGATTTTTCGTTTTATGACATTTAATTGAAGCCATACGCACTAAAGTTGGTATACTTTTTTTTATGTATAGATATACATTGATCTACATATCTATCTGTTAATTAACTCTAACTATAGGCCATACCGCTGAATTCGACCGCCTGTAAAAATACCAGTAAAATTTCATTAATTAAATTTATTTCTTCAATT